>JAZHYW010032331.1:0-128841 GCA_037355805.1 Ixodes ricinus | reverse complement strand
CGATTCTAAGCCAGAAATAACAATCGAAAAGGAATCTAGAGTGCGTTCAACGTTCGCTAGCGTTTTCCGGTGGCGCTTATAGATTGCTAATATGCCCGTTCTGTCACTATATGAAAATGACTCCGTCCGTGCGGCTTTACGATCTGTAAAAATACACTTGTGGCTAGCGTTACGTCCGGACGGAGCACTGGAAGCGGCCCATACCTAGCCCTCCCCCCCCCCCGCCCTCCTCTCCTCTCCCCCGTGAACCTAGGGAAGGCGGAGATTTGGACGTAACTTGGGTTGCGTCCCGGACGCAACGCTTAGACACTTAGGTGTGCTTTTAATTATTTTCTACGTCGGGCAGTTTTAATCGGGCAGCTGTTCTCTTGCTTCTCCCTTTTTGCAAAGATTTGGAGCGTTGCGGGTGATGATTTGAACCCAGAACAAGTATCTTCGCATATTCATGAGCCGAAAAAGAATAAAGCAGTACTTACAATTTATTTTGATCGTCTGCATGCCCAAGGAGTTACCATATCCAGTGTTACTGCGTAGTTCTTGCCGTCTCTCTTGGTTTTCCACATGTTTTTTTCGTTCGTCACAGCGCACGGCTATCCCCATGCTGGAAAGCGCCGACGCCGTGTTCGCGCTAACAGTGTCCGACAGTGCACATCAATACGTACCTACGAAGCGGTTTTAGCACCGTTTTTCGTCCACTGAATTTCAAATAAAAACGCAGCTGCTTAACTGATCCAATTTATTTCGTCTGCGTGACTGAAAGTGTTCCAGTGTTAGCACCGTGCGTTACGAATTGATCCGTGATATTTGCTCCTACAATCGAGCGCAGAGAAAATGCGCTCCTTTTCCCCATAGAAATGCGTTACCGGAAGTCAATTTCGGACAGGTTGCCTGTCCTGCTTCAATTTGCAGCGGCGCTGCTTCAGTTGAACCTCTGCGCCCGTACATTATAATAACTCTGTTACAGACAAGGCGTTAGCGACATCCACCAGGTGCTCTTTGCTGATCGTTTCATTCATTTTAAAATTCCTTTTCGTGTCTTTTGCAACCAGAGATTGGTGTGTCTGATCCGATAATGCTGCATTGAATACGAATAGACCAAGGAATGAGTGAAATTTCGGCGCGTATTTTTTGGCCTAAATGTGTTCAAAAGAGCAGTATCACATCGAACACACCAATATATTGTTAAAGAAGTCCCGAAAAATAATTATGCACTTCAAATGCGTAGGTGAAATGGCCACAACTTCATTATACGTTTTTTCACCGACGTAATTTCGTGCACCATTTTGTTGTTGTGAACTTTGGCGTGTGCTGAAGGCAAGACAAGCATTTCACAGGATCTTTCTTTAGAGCATAGAAGCTTATAAGTCTTGCAAGGCTGACATCTCAACAGGTTGCGATGTAATCCTTCAAATTAATAATGTTGTTTGAAAAACAAACTAACAACAAAATGGTGGATTGACGTCACGTGAAAATACCCTATACGGGTGTCATGTACAACCGGAAACGTGCACGAAATCAGAGCAGAGGGTGAGACTCACGGGTTAAATCAATAAACAAATGTATCTTTACAAAGAGTAGAAAAAATAGTTAAATGGAGGATTCAGATTTAAAAAAATATTAAATACAGTTCTAGGCAGACGGTTCCAGACTCGCGTCACCGTGGAAGTTGAGTAGGTTATTGCCAACAGACTTCCCTTAGAACGCTGGCTGTCAGCCACTCTTGTTCCCGATGAACGTGCCCCGGTCGGGGACACTGCAGGAGCTTGCCAAGCGCTGGGACGGGGCCATGCGCCACTGTGTATTCGCTTCGGGACAGAGCCAAAGTCTAACCGTCTCGTCCAGCAAAAATCTCTAGCGTGCACTCGCAAACCCGGATCTCCCTCTCCTTCCTTGCCGTACGTATGCCACGAATATGTATATTGATGTTTTAATTTTGGTTTCAAAAGTGCTTATTTGTATTTTACTTGTTCTTTCCACTCCTGCTTGGGCCAGTCTTTGGCCTGCAGTATGTCCTAAAATAAAATAAAATTAAACATGTCACACCTTGTTCGCCTGGCCATCCTCTTTCTTTTAGAGCGCAGCTTTTAGGCACCCTTTTCCGGTTTGAGCTGCGTCGCGTCTCCGTAACCATGCGGTGCATTATGGGACGTTTCCCATGATGACATCACACGTGACGTCACAAGGGTCACCAGCGACGTCATAGATGATGTCATCGCGCGTTGCATTATGGGCAAATTTCCCCACTAAATTTAGCGGAAAAATATCCCCGCTAAATTAGAAAATTTTCCCCGCTAAATTTAGCGGACAATTTTCCCGCTAAATTTAGCGAAAAATTCCCGCTAACTTTAGCGGGAAAATTCTCGCTAAACTTAGCGGAAAAATTGCCTGCTAAATTTAGCGGAAAAATTTCCCCCTAAATTTAGCGGAAAAATTTCCCTCTAAATTTAGCTTGAAATTTCCCCGGTAAATTTAGTGGAAAAATTTCCCCGCTAAATTTAGCTTGAAACTTCCCGCTAAATTTAGAGAAAAAATTTCCCGCTAAATTTAGCTTAAAATATTCCCCGCTAAATTTAGTGAGAAAAACTCCCCGCTAAATTTAGCAGAAAATTTTCCCGGCTAAATTTGGCGGGAAAATTTTCCCCTAAATGGGAGGCGAGCAGGAGAGGAGAGTACAGATGAGGAGGAGGGGCATACCCTCCTCACCGTACCTTCCCCTCCTCCTCCTCAAGAGCTGAGCTCTAGTTTGGTGTAACAGAAAATTGTAAACGTCATTCTTTTTTTTCTTCTCCAGTGCACAATTGTGCAATGCCTCCAATGTTCGAGAAATTCATACTACAGTGTAATTCATACCGTGAAGTTTCTTCCTCTTCTCTTTCACTTGCCTGAACTTCGCCAGTATGTAGTTCAACGGCTGTCGTCGCACGTACAGTAGGAACAAACTCTTGTCCCCGATACCACTCACGTGCATAGCCTCTTGATAGAAACCTAGCACCACACGCACTGTTTTTCACCGTAACACTTGCATGTGCAAACACACAAAAATCAGAAGCTTGCACAACACCGTCAAAATATGTTCACGCCACAATTCACACCACATACGTTGCAAGTTTCAGTCTACTCTTACGTTAAAAATCCAACAAATACAAATACATTGCACACTAATAAAAAAATAGAGATATTGATTCTTCACTGTAATCCGACTAAATAAATAAGCGCCTACATTGTCTCTTCATTTTATGTATTCTACATGGAAGTTCCGGTCTTGCAACTACATGCTCCACCTCATGATTCTGCTGTTTGTGTGAGTCGACTTGTTGATAAACTCCAGAGGTTGATATGACCAGTCCGAACGCGAAAATGTCTGCCGTACAAATAAATAATAAACTTTTCTACTGCCCATACTAGTGCTAAACACTCCCGTTCAACTGTCGCGAAGTTCTTCTTTGCTTTGCAAAACTTGCGGCTGGTGTACGCTAGGATGGAGCGTCTGGTCTACCTCCTGCAGAACAACTGCTCCTATGCTTGCATCTGAAGCGTCAGAGCGTAGCGTAAATTCCTTGCTCAAATCGGGCGCCATCAGGATAGGTGGTTTGGTCAACGATTCCTTCAAACATGAGAAAGCCGTTTGGTGCTCCTGTTCCTACTCGACTTCGTTCCGGGTGCCCCTTTTTGTCAGGTTCGTCAAGGGGGCCGCCACCCCTGCATTGTCGGGAATAAATTCCCGGTAAAATCCGGTCAGGCCCAAAAAAGACCTGTTTGTTTTAGCATGCCTGAGAAACGGCCGGACATGTTGGCGGCCCCCGTCAAAACAATGGCCACGCAGACTATGGAAATCAAGGCCAAGGTGCAAAGTCATGTCTCTGATGGCCGTGTACAGCGTCTCAGCCCTGCTGTCTGAGATGCTGTACAGGCCAATGAAGTCTTCTCGGACGTCGAGCGTCTTGCTGTCAACCCACCATATACAGAGGGTAAACTGTTCCTCGACAGCTACATCAGTTGTGCCGTCAGCAATGATGCCATAGAACGGGCTGGACCCCGCTGTATTGCGTGGGCCATGATCTCAACCAGCTCGTTCTGCACATCACCGCTTACCCACTTGTCCCTTTGTCATCCACCTTTTCAGGGCGGGAACATCCCCCATCTTTCATGAAGCAAATCAAGCAAGTTTCCATCATCTTTTGTGCGTCCCATTAGAGCTTGGCCTGTGCGGCAAAGGTAGCGAAGAGAGCTCACTATGACCCGTAGTGCCGCCCTGGCTTCTTCCTGTTGCTTGCTGCACTGCTTTAGTTGCGCGACATGAATACCCCTCCGCCTCGACAGGCTGTGGTTAACAGATTCTAAGTGAAACTGACTCTTTTCATGGAATCTATATTTTTCTGTAGCTTTTTTCCAGTTGTTAAAGCCAGTCTTAACAAAGGCTAGCTCCACTGCACCATATCTGCATCCCCTTTCCTTGAAACATAAGCTGCACTCATGGCACAATACCGTATCGCTCTTGCTGTCGCCAGAAAGCCATGGGAATCTTTCGAACCAATCTCGCTAACACGACCTGTTAGTTTTGTTTTTGGGTCTGTAGTGAGAGCTTCAGTGACTAGTGACACTGACTTTTGATCTATCAGCCCAGCAATATTATTATTGGAGATGGGGGCTGGGGGGAGGGGGGGAAGGGAGACAGTCAGAGTGGGGGGCTCAGTCCCATTCTGAAACATCTGGGGGGTGCCCCCCCGGTTCCGGAGTCCCTGGTTAGCTGCACCGCAGTAGGTTCACAAAGAAGAAGATTATGGAAATAACGAGTCCAAAAAGGCTCTATTTTCTCACGAATGTAACACAAATGTCGGCGGAAAAAGATTACAATACCGCGCCCATCGAGGTCGCTCGGCATGAATGTGCCGGCGGACTTTTGTTTGCCCAAACTGACACTTGGCATTTCTTGTTTTGAGCAGGAATGGCTGCCGGCACATGTGGCTAGCACATGGTCATGCATAGCTTATACATGAGGTCGTCCTGAATTCTAATTAACTCTACCTCTGGCACGTCATCTAGCTTCAAGCTTTTGCCGGCCCATTCTGGGAAATCGTGTTCGGCCCGTTAGGCCTAAGAAGCTTCTAGGGTAACGCCAGTAGCACACAATGGACTCGACCAATCAAGCACACTGATGTGGAAACCAACACAAAAAAAAACTTTTAGCCTTTCCACTTTGGTGCAAGTCGGCAAGCCAGATTGAAAAGCTGGACTAGGTTGCCGCATATGTATGAGCGACGGCGGCAAGTCGGACAACCAGCAAACGCAACACTCTGGACAGGCTGCCGCCATCTATGAGCGACGGCGGCAACCAGAGTTTTGTGCCGACATTTCTTTGCGGGGGACACGATGCTGGGGAAACTAGCCCTTAACAGCTCCGCTGTAAAACGCAAGGACACCAAACTGACCGGTGAGAAAAGCTAGCAGGTGACACACGGCAAGAGCAGTAGATTCAAATCGCAGAAAGAAGCGTCCTACTGGTTCCGTTCCGACATCCCGGACGGCGATTCCCGAATGAGGCTGATAGGGTGCTCGCGCGAGGGTCGGGGAAAAACGGTTCGCTGGTACCGCTGCCGTCGCCGCCACCGCTGGGAAGCGGGCATCTCGGTAAGTGTTTTTCTTTTACTGCGAAAGCATTAACTGTCCCATGGAGCGAGCCGCGCCAAACGGCACCTTAAATCCTTTCTCCAAGTGAAGCTAGCTCCCAGCTAAGAAACCACGCAGAAAGCCTAGACAACGGCACCTAGTTTCCCCAAAGGAGCGGATTTGGCGGAATAAAGCTGATGGATTTCGGCTTCAGTCTCATTGGCTGGCGCGCGTCGACGAGGCTCCCATTGGCCGCTGCGCGTCAGTTTCCACGACCGCTCACCCCATGGCTCTGCGTGTCCATCAATGCACCGTTAACGAGCGTCCAAAGTCAACGCGCCGAGGAGAGCACGCGCGCTGACCGGCGACGAAAAGTATGCAGCAGACGAAATAAGGGAGCGGACAAGCAGCTTGCATGCTTTCGCATTCACAACTCGTAAGAAGTGCTTAGGTGTACTTCGAACCCTTTATTTCTGCACATTTGAAACATCTTTTTCTCTTTTTTTAACCTTTCTCGCTGAATAAAAACGACGTTTTGAAAGAATAACAAAACACTTCACTTAACTGCATAAAAGAAATTCGGTCAGGTCTTAACGCTGCCAATCACAAAGTGTACAGTAAAATGTTAGCCGATTTGCCCCCAGCTGCGTGTTTTAAATACAATGGGGCACCACCGAATGTTGTGCAGTTCTTGCCTGATCGAGTTAAAATATCATGCACTAATATTTCGTGGCTACACTTGTTTCCAGAGTATCCCGACCCTAATGAGGTAATAACATAGAAGTGCACAGAATCTCAAATACATAGTATACGCATGTATCGATAAGCTTCACTTTAGTGTTAAATCGAAGCCAACGAATACTCTGACAAGGTGCCAAGAATTATTAACAGGCATACAAATGACAACAACCAGGTTTCGCATCTTAAAATAGAACTTCATATAGTGATGTCTCGTTAATATGGACACCTTTGTTCCCGTAAAAATCCTCCATAACGCGAGTTGTCCATAGTAACGGGGTCCATATTAACGAGACATGACTGTACATCTTTTCAAACATACGAATTTATATGTCCAAAACTTTCATCAGTTTCTTTCTCTCGTTAATACACACACAAAAGATCTGATTTTTATTGGATCTTATAAAACATTCTCAGGGCTCTTCGTAAAAAAAAAAAAGATTAAAACTGTCCTTTTTAAGAAAATATATGTTCAAATTTGTACTTTTAATTAGAGTTTCCTCTCATATTCAAAGGCATTTCCACTAAGACAACTTTGACTATACAGATATTTTATTTGTTAAATGGGTTTTGTTCAAGCTTTGATTTTATACATAATTTATGTTCTAATATTGAGCGTAACAAAAGTTACAATTTTTCGAACCGGGTAAATTATCGCTGAAAAAACCAGGTTCTGCATTTTTATACAATTCAAAACAAACATTTTCATGAACATTTGACACTTATCTTAGTTTAAGAAGCCAGGTAAAAATTGTACTTGCTGTGCAGAAGGTATGCGAGCCTGGTAAAGCTTCCAATTCGCAACCTGCGACAATGGTCCAAATTCTAAAAATTCACGTTTGTGTCCTTTGAAAGTAAGAAACTCAAATAAAATCATGACGGAAAAGTGTGTTTCAATTTCATCTCATTCAAGAACTTGCCCAGCATACTTAGTATACATTTTTTCACAGGCTTCTGATATGACTCCTTTCGCTTGCGCCGTTTGAAAGGAAATCGGTGAAATGAAATCGTCCATTAATGAGATATGACTGTACAGTGCAATCCACCTATAACGATACCAGATATAACGATGTTACACTTATAACGATCAGTTTCTAGAGTTTCTACACCGGAAATAATCAGTTTCTAGTCCAGATACAACGATAATCGGTTATAACGATTGAAATTTTGGGTTTTCTCATTTATCGTTATAAGTGGGTTGCACTGTATAACGTTTTCAGCCCATGTGTGCTGGAACATGCCTAGTCAGATATGCACGCTGAGTGAATGCTTTAGGGCAGAGCTGGCACTTGAAAGGTTTTTCTCCCGTGTGTTTTCGACAGTGGTCGGTCAGGTAATACTTCCGAGCAAAGGCTTTAGGGCACGCCTTGCACTGGTAAGGCTTTTCACCTGTGTGAATTCGATAGTGGACAGTCAGACTGCCACTGCGGCTGAAGGCTTTGGAGCACTGGTTGCACTTGAAAGGTTTCTCACCCGTGTGTATTCTACTGTGGACAGTCAAACATCTACTCAGAGCAAAAGCTTTGGGACACTGCTCGCACTTATAAGGTCTTTTGTCTGCATGTTTTCGAATATGGTCAGTAAAAAGTGAGAGCCGAATGAACTCCTCTGGGCACATCGTACATTTGTAAGGTTTCTCATCTGTGTGCATTCGAGTGTGGATGGTCAGATTGCTGTTTCTGAGAAAGGATCTCGGACATAGCTTGCATTTATAAGGTTTTTCACCAGTATGCCCTTGAATGTGGTAAGTAAGGTGTACAAACTGACTGAATCTTTTGGGGCATAGCTTACACATGTAAGGTTTTTCATTCGTATGAACTTGATTATGCATGATCAGCACACTATTCTGAGCAAAGGCTTTAGGGCATCGCTTGCCTTTAAAAAGTTTTTCACCTGCATGCGCTCGATTGTGGATGGTCAGACTGCTTTTATGAGCAAAGGCTTCGGGGCATTGCTTGCACTTGTAAGGTCTGCCATCCATGTGCATTCGACTGTGAGTAGTCAAACTGCTATTTCGAGCAAAGGCTTTGGGGCATTGCTTGCACTTGTACGGTTTTTCTGCCAAGCGTGTTTGAATATTGTTTTTGAGATTGCTATGCTCGTTGAAAGGTTCCTGGCCCCTCTGACATTTGTATGTACACACATCAGTCAAACAGAGCTGCTTTCTAAGGGACATTTTAGGAGAGGTGGGACACTTAAATGACTTATCACCTGTATGTACTTGAAAGTGGCATTGCAATTCTGACCTAGACTCAAACAACATTGTACAATGCTGGCACTTGAATTGTTCCTCACAATGAAAAAGCAGGTGGTTCATAATTCCATGCTGATCTGCAGTAACACAGGCACAAAAACAGCATTTGAACTGGATGTTCTCGGTGACTTTCAATGGGCAGTTGGTATGTCCCTTGAGTACAGCTTCATCACCTATAAGAAAAAATTACCTTGCATGTATTAGGACCAGACATGAAAAGCCTAACAAAAGCAGCCACCTGAGTTAGAAATGAGTAGAGCTCTGCATATCCATGGATTACCCAAGGATCATCTGCAGATATCAGAAGTGAACTGGCAGATGTGGATAAAAATTAAATCAGATTTGGCAGATTGTACATTTGGATGCGGATGCCAGGAACTGCGAATGCTGATCGGATGCAGATACCCTAAATCCAGATCTATATTTTTGCCGAGGCGGACCATATATGTGTCCAATTGCAAAGTGCAAAGTGTAACGTGAACAAGTGAGTGATACTATGAAATGCATCATAGAATGTTCTACAGGAGCAAATTACTCTTAGGGAAAAGGTGCCAATTGGAAAGAAAATTGTTCTTTATGCCAAGAATAAGAATAAAAGTCCAAAAACGTACAAGCCACAAGAGAGTAGAAGTCTTCTCAACAAGTGAAATGTGACATGTTTGTGATTCTCGACAGTTGGCAAGTTGCAGCTAGACATATGGCTCGGAGCACGCAGTTGCAGGTTCGTGTTTAAAGCTAAAACCAATATGAAGTGTTGCCATTAATGAATATTGTGATATTTTCCCAGTGGTGCACTTGCATTTCTTCTCCAACTTTATTACTGTTTGACCTAAATAAAATAGGCACAATGTTGTTGAGTGAATGATTGCTTATAATATAAATATAAGAGAGAACACAATAAAATTAATTTCACCATATTCTGTACTGAGATTTTTTTTACAAAGTTAAGTAAGTGGCTGATAAGGATACCATCCAGATGCCTTTTTTTCGTTCATGCTTAATTTCATGATGTAACATGAATGCACGGATTATGCGTCAGATGCATCCGAATTTTGTGGATGCGTGTTCGGATGCAGATACAAAGTATGCGGATACAATAATTTAAGAACATTGTGGATCAAACTGTTATCTGTAGTAGGGCTCTAGAATTGAGTAGTCATATTTCACCCAAGACTACAGCTGGATTTAGGTTCAGTGGCTCCATTTTTAGCTGCCCTTTAGTTTCGGTTCATGGAGGTATACTGAAATTTGTTTATCTGTGTCACTAGTATAAAGCGATTCAAGACAGCTCAAGCACTTTGGACATTCGCAGTTGACCGCATGTTAATCATTTTTGGCCACCATCCCTGTGAGGAGGCAATGTGCACTCAGCCGTGAGAGGTGCTCTACCATTGATAAAAGAAGAGTGCAAAAGTATGTGCAGGGGTTGTCTGGGTAGCAACGATGGCAGTCACAATATGACCGTGTTGTTGAAACCAGTGAGTTGGCATTTACCGAGGCCGGTAGCAGCAAAAGAAACACTTGTCGCAGGTAAATGCAAGATATCCACTTGAGAGGTTGTTCATCTCACTCTACGCTACCACCCCGTCCAACTACGTGCGATGTCCGAGAGGACTCTTTTCAGCTGTCGCATGTTTAAAGGGGATAAGACGCATCAAAAATAAAGCAGGAGATCACTATACACCTTTTCTACGTGGGCACCGCCATCTTAAATTCTGGAACTTCCGGTATGCGTGAAAACATCGCTTTCTGCTCACCTCGACAGTAGAAAGTGTTTACATTTAAATTTCAACCGTCAGTCGTTCTTTTTATGTCCCTTCTATACTTTATTACTTCTTCCGGGTTGTTATCGCTTCCTTTTTTTTTTTTTGGAACGCATACCGTATACAGGGAAAACATGGCTGGTTGAGAGGCTAAACAAAAATGGTGCATACTCCTACGACTCATTGTATACTCCCTGACGATGATTCGCGGGTGCATGCAGGGTGGAAGCAAGAGTGGTGCTGGAGCAGCCAAGTAGCACGGAGCTAGGTTTTGATTGCACCATGGCGAGGCAAGCTTGGGCAACCATGGGAATCCTTAGAATGAAAAGGGTTTATGATCACGTGGTGCATGAACACCATGGTGTGACTAACTTGGTCAGTGTTGCCTGGTTCTAAAAAGTGCTAAAAATCGCTAAAACTTGGTGTATAGTATACTAAGTAACCTATGAGAATTCGATTTCATGAATGATGTACCTGTCCAATTTTCATCTAATGCCAGAAGTTGTAGCACATGTTGTGTAGGGCCAGCTGTGTTAAGGTTGGTTTTAGATAGGGTGGTGTGTTCACTACATACTGATAAAATCCAAAAGTAACCGCCCAGCCAGTTCTACTTGAATCTGGGAAAACCAAAAGTCCTCAAATTGGGGCTGTCTTCACATAAGAAAAGCCAAGCTTCACACTAAGAGATCTGCATGTACTTGTTAGGGTCAGTATATAAGAGCTGCAAACAAAAAACAAACAAAAAGACATACAATTTCAGTCGTTTAAAATGTTGCCAGTTTTATGAGAGCAACCTGACACTACCAGCTTTGTCTGTCGACATATGTCAGTCTGTACAGATCATCTATGCATGCTGTAGCATGGCCTCAGCAGCAACCTTCATAGGACAACCTTGACGCTTCTTGTCTGAGGCTCATTCATCCAATCATACGGAGGCTTCTTATAACACTTTTGAAAGTAGATTTCAAGCAGTTTCTTACACGCTTCCTCCATTTCCTATATTTGGTACACAGAAAGCACTCAACACACTGTTCTTCTCGCTTACACGCATGCAACACACCCGCCATCCCAAACCGAATGTATGTACCGTAATATCCCAACTTGGCGCCCACCCTCCCACCACATGAATTTCATTAAAAAAAAGTGAGGTAAATAAAGACCCATGATCATAAATACAAAAAAACAAATGCAGAAAAAACCTTGTTGTCAAGGCGCACCTAGCACGGCCGCGCTGAAGATAGCAAAAGTTGTCTTCCTTCCTGCAGCACATGCCCAAGCCTTATTACTGCTGCGTCCAAAATAAAATTCCAGTGCAGCTGCCAAGATGTACGTAATCAAAGCGCTGGAGTGGTTTTGTGTGCTTCCCCGACAGCCCCAGCCAAAGAGCGACTGTAAAGCCCGATTGAGGCGATTCGTTCAAAAGCTGACATTCCCAGGTGCAGTGCTCCCATGAAAAGAAGACCTCTAACACGCCAAAAAAAAAAAATTTTTTAAATCGTGCTAGGCGTTGAAATGGCATATCAGGACATCACAAAAAAAATATTTCAATATAGAGTTGCGTAGTTTTTTTATAAAAAATAGAAATACGAGGCCCAATTCAAAGTTCCCGCCGTGCACTGTGACGTAACAGTGTACCGCAAGGTGTCGGGGCGGTCAGAAGGAGGCATCGACCTACGTCACTAAAAGTGGGTTCACCGGAAGTCACGTGAGTTTCACTCCTCGTGCTCTCCGCGACCGTGCCTAAGATTTTTTTTTTTTTATTCTGCTCTTTGTACGAGCGATTGTAGAAAACGAAGTTTCAGTTCCACTAGCTCTTTATCGCTGCACCGTTGGTTCGTTTGCGTGCTGTAAAATTTGAGGACGAAGAGTCAGTGGATCGACGTGATGGAGGTCAATGATGAAAGCGTTGCGAGTACAAGCCAGTGTACGAGTGCATGCCGTCAGTCCGATGATACAGGGCTATACTGGGCGCAAAACAAGCTATCAAGTTTTGAAAAAAAAATTTAGAACGCTCGCAGAAATTAGGATTGCTAGCATACGACACGCCCGATCGCATTGCTGAAGGTTCAGACACCGAGGTCGTTGAATCATCGGATACTCTCCAGGCTAAAGATGCCTGCCGTCTAAAGAATACGAACTGGTTTGTGTACCAAGTACAAGTAAACGTCGAGCACAAAGTACGTATTTTGTCTAGAACATGAGTAGAACTTGTTTACTAGGTGCACATGCGGCCGATGTATGTCTCTCGGAAATGCATGCAGTGTGATCTCTTCTTCAGTTGCTGAAATACCGGGACAGTCCCTCACACAGCACCTTCTAGGCATTGTAGTTAATCACGTCAATTCACTGACTCCGCTTCTTCTACCTTTACAGCAACATTAAGCGATGAAAAGCAAATAAAAGAAACCTTGTCTGCTTGGATCGCTCGTGGAAATGCGGAGAATAACAAAAATATTTAAAAAAAATATTACACGCGCTCGCGGTAAGCACGAGGAGCGATACAACTCACGTGACTTCCGGCGATGCCTCCCTTCTGACCGCCCCGACACCTTGCGGTACACTGTTACGTCACAGTGCACGGCGGGAACTTTGAATTGGGCCTCGTATTTCTATTTTTTATAAAAAAACTACGCAACTCTATAGTGAAATATTTTTTTTGTGATGTCCTGTGACGTCACACAATGTCGAACCTTGCAAACCCCTCTCTCTCTTTCTCTCTCTCTCTCTCCCCCCTCCCCCACCCACCTCGACGTGGCCCTAAAAAACTGACCTTTTTCGGTTAAAACCGAATTTTAGAAAATGGATTAGGCATACTTTTATCGGTTTAAACCGAAAACGCCGAACCAACAAACTGACCTTTTCGGTCGAAACCGAATTTCCGAAAATGGGTTCGGTGTACCTTTATCGGTTTTCATTGGTTTAAACCGAAAACTCCGAACCCTAAGCATAACATAGGGCGATCCTGAAGAGAGCCATTTCTATATTGAATTTCGGAAGAAATTACTGGAACACAGTAAAAATAAACTTAGAATTTCGGAAAATTTTAAATCTAACAAAACATGAACTTCGATAAACCCAGAATTTTTAGTGAAAAATCTCAGGAAAACACTCTCCGAATTTTATTAGAAATAAACTCGGAAAGCACGGAACCCCAGTTGTAAGGTTGCGCGATGAGGACTTTCTAAGTACCCATCAGCTGTGCGATACTGCTCTAAAATACTGACTTCACTCAAATAAAACAGAATTTGGGACACATGTTCATCGGTTTTTATTGTTGTTGGTGAAAGGCACCAAAGCCCGAGCACATAGTTTCACATTAGTTCAATTGACCATTTATGTTGTAAAACATTGTCGAGAAACTGTAGCAGACCGTCCCTGCAATGGTCATCCTGGCAATCACCCCAATAGTCTGACGATAGTTACACAGGGTGGAGCGGCTGCGCCATTTGCGCCATTTTTGCGCCAGAGGCATTTGTCTGCGCCATCCTGCGCCATTTTGCGGAAACTGCGCCACAGCCAGTACCTCGCGCCATTGTGCTACAAATCGCACAACGTGCGCCAAAAAAATTATATTTTGTTTTGGTTTCGGTTTTTATCGACTCGATTGACAACAATGAGCGCGTTCAGCTTGGTCGGCCTTGCAATTTTTTGTTCCGTTTATTTTCCCTGTGTATGCCGAGTCGGAAGCGCGCGAAAAAACTCGGGGGTCGGATTCCAAGCGCTACATCACCTCCGACTGGATTCTTATTCTTCAACCATAAGCGGAATTAAGCAAGTCGGCCGAGGTGAGGTCGAGTCGTTAAGCGTCAGATTGCCTGAGGCTCTGCGGCCCGGGTTCCGGACGTCAGCCAGTTGAAAGCAAATGAGTAAAAGATTCCTTTTAGTGCTTCATCGTTAGAAGTTGGAACCGCATTCCTGCAAGATAAATCGTGATTTGATTGAACTGAAACGCGGTCCGATCCGAAACCTTGCCGGCCAGCAGCTCTCACGCGAGCGGTAGATCTGCTCGGCGTACTTTAATCTTGCTCCGGCTCATCGCTTCGAATACGATAGCTCCGTTATTCGTAGTCTGCTGCTTCGATATTGAGTTGTACAATAGGATAAACTCAAAATTTGTTGCCCTGTTCCTCCGCGCAACTGCACGTCCGTAGCTTACGCACGTCACGTGGTTCGCATATATAATTACTATGTCGAGCACGTGTGGGTTGTGCTAAAAGCAGTGCTGGTTCGCATTTTGAGCAGCTGAAAGCCACTCAGAAAATATCAAGGACACTATCTTCAGAAACATATGGTACTTGCTTTTTGGTTCTCACTAAGGCCAAGTTTTCGCCTCTGTTACACTGTTATCCCATCTACCTAGGTTCCTAACCACTCATGTTCATCTGTGCTGCTAAGCACTATTGAAATTGCACCCGTGCTCGTCTAAGACACAAGCTGAAGTGCATTGAAAACTGATTTGAGCTGCTCCTAGCCTGCTCCAGAATGTAGTTTTAGCTGCTCCCAACCTGCTCCAAAACAGCTGTTTCAGCTGCTCCCGTGGCTGCTCCCAAGTACATTTCATGAGTTCCACCCCTGTTACAGAAATGTGTTGAATTTAAGAAGTTAGGACACGAAAAATAAACGGGTAGATTTTTCTTGGCCAGGTACTTAGTTATACACCAAGATTAAGCAATTCTTAGGCTCCAGTAATTGCAATAATCAATTTATGAATTTTTATCATTTTCATCTGGCGACCAGACAACACTGCCCAAGTTAGTCACACCATGGCGCCCCATAAACCACGAGATCATGAACATTCTCTCATTCCAGATGCCCCCATTATCGCCCAAGCTTGCCCTGCTACACTGGAAGATCCAAAACCGCTCACGCAACCTGGCTGCTTCAATGCTATTCTTGCTCTTGCCCCCGTCCCTTTGACCTTCCATCCGAATGCACCTGTGAGATTGCCACAGACGACGGTGACCATGGCGAGGATTCGTTATGACTCTTCGTCACTGGAGCTGGTCACCAGCAGGTCGGAGTAAAAATGATAAGCTTCCAACATCTCTTGATAACAATCACTCTCATCGCTACTGCAATCAGTGTCAAAGACTTCGACGAAGCGAGCGATGCTGTAGTTGTCACGAACCGCACGCTCGAAGCGCGAGAAAGTAAACGAGGAAGGAGTCTGTGAGTGCGTGCAAGGAGATGCCGTGCATTGGGCAGTGCGCGCAGCACCAACCCACCAAACATGGCGGCCTTTTCAAATGGGGCAGATTCAATGGTCCAACATATGACTCGATTTACTCTACGGAAACTATTGCGCCATTTTCAAAACAAATTCAGCAGAAATATAGGAGCATACAATGGGTCCTAGCAGTATGAGTTATCTCATATTTTATTTTTTGGCATGCTTTAACCCCTTTAGAGGGGGAGAGGAAGAACCATATCTTTATTTAAGTTTGTAGGCTAGGTGGCACAAGCTACCTCCCGTTATAAAGGGTACAGCCATTAACATCCATCCATCCATCCAAAGTCTAAGCCTGTAACCTCAAATTTGCATTGCTTTCATATTGTCACTGTCAAGACAAGTGCAGGGCACCTTTTTCAGATGGAGAAATGTGCCACAAGCACTCCTAATTGCACAGTTCTGTTGGGTTCTAGTGCTTACGCAACTCTTTCAATTACTAGCCATACCTTGACCGAGCACAGGGACTGCAGGCTGCTCTGTCCCAGCCACTTCATTTCCAAGGCTTGCTTTGCCACGCTGCACCACAGCGCTAGCATGTACCTGGAATCGGGTTTCACCTATTTCAAGTTTGGTACACTAGCACAGTCTCCATGTTAAAGGAAAAGCACAGTACATGTAGAGTTGATATGGAAAGACAAGCGCATGGAGGAGGGTGGTGAAATAAAATGCAACAAAGACTAATGCAAGATTGTACAACAATTACTATGTGATTCGTGAATACAGATGCGGTGATAATAATCCCTGGAGAAAGGGATCAAGGGAGACCAGAGGAAAATTCGTGACTCCCTCACCGATCCCTTGAAGGTCATCCTGGTGATATCCCACACTGCCTGGTGATAGTTAGGGGGAGAAAATTTGACTTAAAAGGGCGGGAGGAATTGTAAATTTTTGTCTTTTTATACTTGGGCTAGGTGGCGCAAGCTACCGCCCGTTACAAAAGTACAGCCATTAACATCCATCCATCCATCTGACATGATAACCTACCTGGCCCACCTGTTCACGCCACTTCTCGGCGATATTCCGCGGCGGGTCATTACGAAACTGTTGACCTACCTAGCCTACTCATACACACCGCTTCGCAACTTCCCCGCCTGCAGAGGCAACTCCGCTATACTTAGGACAGGCCAGCAACATCCATGCCCCTGTGGTAGCCAGTGGTAGCGACTCTGCTAAACCTCCCTATAGTCGGGCATCCGTAGCATAAAGTGACAATATTTCTCGGGTCCCGAAAGCGGAACGCGTATTGAGGGGAGGGGGGGAGTACATCAAATTTTAGAACTTTGAATATAGGTAGCAAATCACATCTTTTTAATGCGAATAGCATTCTTTGGATACTTCACACACTTTTCGTCTATCTATGTATCTATCTGGCTATCTAACCTCTTACGCCGCGGGTCGATAAATAAATAAAAAAGACCGGCGCCGGCTGGGATTCGAACCGTTGACCCTTTGATCAGCAGGCAGACGCGCTAACCACAGAGCTATGAAGGCAGTCATTCAACGCACTCTAAACGGTTGTTTATATCTTTACCATAGGACGCGCTTTACAGCGCTGTCACAGCTACCGGTGCGCGCGCGTTCCATGCACGAGGCATGGAACGGCGGCCGTGCTCACCCTCTCCGCGCTCGGGAGAGGTGAGCACGGCCGCTAGCTCACCCTCTCCCGCGCTCGGGAGAGGGTGATGTAGCGGCCGTGCTCAGCCTCACGAGAGCGGAATGAGCCCTCGTGCATGGAACGCGCGCGCACCGGTAGCTGTGACAGCGCTGTAAGCGCGTCCTATGGTAAAGATATAAACAACCGTTTAGAGTACCGTTGGTTGAGACTAGCTGAGACGCCAGAAAGTCTGGTCGGTACCATTTTGAGTGTTTGTGCGTATGGCGCGTGCTTTGCTCGCCTTCCTAAGTGACACAAACGCACGTGCTGGGCTGCGGAGATCGTGCGCAGGGCTGTGAAAGTGTCAACAAATTTAGAATCGCCTCAAGAGTGGGCTGGTGTATCTAGAGTGTGCCGGCCACCTGACGAACGCGCATAACTCCGCACCGTTTGATGCTATTCGCATTAACGTAGATAATCATTCCCAAAGGATGGGTTCTGCTGATTTTTATTATTTCGTATATTCTGCGCATCTCTTCTCCTTGCAGTTTGCATCTGTTTGGTTGGAATATTTCCTTGAAGTATGAATGTATTTGTTTTTGTAGACACTATGTCCATCGCGTGTATATTGTCCATTGATCAGAGGGAACACCCTCTCTTTTGATGCATCCTTTAGTTTAGCCGTGTCTTATCTACTCGGGGTTCAGGGGAGCCGAGGAAGGACAAAACACAGTCGCACAAGCACGCTGGCAGGACAGCGGGACCACGGCCAAAAAAGCGGGACCTGCCCGCGCCTAAATCAAAACGTCTGGTCACTTTACCTTAGCCCACACACTGAAATTCGCATGGAGCAGTGCCATCTTGCTACATCCCTAAAGGAGTGCTTTGGTATCTTGTCATGTGTTTTTATGTTTTATTTGAAAGCTCACTGTCCTCTGGCAGTCTGCCCAGCAAATGGAAAAGAGCACATGTTGTTCCAGCACACAAAAGTGGACCAAAATATAGAGCACACAGAGTAGGCCAATTTCCCTACTCTGTGTGTGCTCAAAATTACTAGAACACACAATTTACAGTAACCTCATCAAACATCTTGGTATAAACAACTTCCTCAATCCTAATCAGCATGGATTCAGAAGTGGTTTTTTCCTGCAACATTCAACTAGTTGAATCCTACCATGACATAGCTTATTCTTTTGATAAAGGAGCGCAGGTGGACTGTATCTTTTTAGATTTCCAAAAAGCATTCGACGTGGTCCCCATAAATTATTACTGCAAAAAGTAAGGTCTCTTAACTTTCCTGATTGTCGTTTTAACTGGATTACAGACTTTTAAAAAAATAGAAAACGGGCAGTTCTGGTCAACGTGAAAACATCAACGGATTACGTAGAGTTCGGGTGTCCCACAGGGGTCTGTGCTGGGGCCTCTTCTGTTCTTAATATTTATAAATGATATTTCTGTTGGAATTGGATCAAGCATTCACCTCTACGCAGATGACTGTATCATATAGAATGGTATTAGGACTGAATTGGACTGCCTGGCTTTGCAAGAGGACATTGATAGAATTTAACGGTGGTGCAAAAAGTGAGGAATGAAGCTCAGCATTCATAAATGCTCCCAGATAATTAAAGATTAGAACAGCGCAAGGACACGGACAAGAACAAGAAGGTAGACGAACAAGGCGCTGCCTTCTTCTAGCCCAAACTTCTACTTTAGTCCCAGATAATGTTCACTAGGAAGCGCCAGCCAGTATCTTTTCCGTACTCTATCGGTGGTGCCAAATTGAAGGAGGAGGTAGTAAAGTATATAGGTGTTCAATTTGCTCATAATCTGCCATGGAGCGCCTACATTGACTTCATCACGGCCAAAGCCAACTGCATGTTAAACTTTTTTAAACGAAATTTCAGAGACCGTCCTTAAAGGGGTCCTGCAACAGCGTTTTAACTGATTTTTAATTTGCACCGAACCTAGGCGCACTGAACGTAGTAACTTAATGAAACTTTTCTTTTCGCAAAATTCGCTTTATTTTAAAAGTTATAGGAAAATTAGAATTACAAAAACAAGCAAAAAATAACCGCTTTCATGACGTCGTAGGTCCTGGCTTGAGTGGCCGTGAACTAGAGGAGGTATAGTGAGCTCATCGAGCGCTCACGGCTGCCGGACTCCGTGTAGACGGCGCGAGAGGGCGCCACTAAACCGTGTGTTGGATAGGCTGTATGAAGCGGGCGGCCAGGGCGACTCGCATTGCATTTGCTGCGCGATTAAAGACTATTTCGGCATAACACTTCATTGGCCACAAACGACAGCAAACACGGGGGTAAAGATCAGTACAGGACGGGAGCCACTTCGCGCTGCCATACCGCCAAATGGCCTTTCTGCGCTCCGGGACCTTTTCTACGCTCGCCGTTCATCGGCGCCTCATCCCCACTAGCCCTTTCTAATATGCGCCGCTTTTTCCGCTGCTTGGTGGCGGGTATGTCGACGGGTCATTTCTTGTTTCCGTACTTTATAAACTACATTTGTTTCTTTTCTGATCTAAAATACTGAACAAAAACTACTTTCATACATATCTGAAACGGTTCGCGACACTTATATTTTGTATCTCGACTAGAAAAAAAAGCTTTTAGCGGCTCTGACCAGTAGTAAGCCCAGGACCTAAGACGTCACATTTTGCGCGCTTTCGGTACCGCGGGTCGCTCTCGTCGGTGGAGGAGGTTTCCGCGTCGTCCGGTTAAAATATGACGCACTGATATTTAGTGACTCTCTCCGTGCCCGCTGGCTTGCCCGAACCCCAAGGGACGTGGAAACCGCAAAAAAGGTAGACGCTTAAATATGATTGCAGGGCCCCTTTAAAGGGAAACTGCGGTTCATACTTTCGATTTTGGGATTGTGACTGTTTTTAGTGCAGTCAGCGTCCCTGAATTGCAAGGTGTAATTTTTTTCTCGTTATTGTGCGTAGTTTTAAAGATATCGACGCCTCAAAGTTTTGTTTGGGGCGCGGCCAACAAAACCGAAACTAGCCGCTCGAGGCCCCGGCAACACTGGAAATCAGCCGCTATGTGAACGTGACGTCAGGATCGTTCTCGTTCAACGAGTACGCAGGCCGAGCGGCACCTACCTCTGTTGCGCTAGCCGTCTAAAGATAGGAGGTAAGCTGATTTTGTTTTAATTCTGTATACGTGGTAGTTATCCAGCATATGTAGCAAGAGTTAGTGCGTATACCCAAAAGCTAGCGACTGGAAAACCCGTGAACTCGTACGGTGCCGTACTCGGCGGCCGCCGCCGTGCGTGCGCTATGCCGTACTCGTCGCTTGTATGCCCAAAAGCTAGCGACTGGAAAACGAGTGAACTCGTTCGGTGCCGTACTCAGGCGGCTGTCGCCGTGTGTGCGGTCTTCCGTACTCGTCGCTAGGCCTAAATTGTCATCGGGGCTCCGTGGATGGAGCGGCGTTGCTCTACGCCGCGCTGCCAGTGACGTACAGTACTGAGGGCCCTCTCGCTTTCGCGCTGCGGTGTCAGTCCCAGACACGAAGCTTTGAGGCTCTCCGGCACGGTCCGCGGCGCCCGAACACACGTGTGCTGAGCTGTACACGTCTGTTTTTTCGTTCTTTCTTCCTCGGGCGCTGAAAGCCGAAGTCCAAAGTCCACTCGTCGAACAGCGTTTACCCACACCTTCGCTAATTTCCGGTCCGTTGGAAACTTGTGAAAAAGCACCTCCGGTGTTGCGCAGCGGGTTGTTTGAGCAGCCCACAGCGCTACAAGTTGCACTCGGCATCTTTTGAGGAACAGCTGGGCGGTCATGGGAGCACAGAGTTGCTCGCTAAAACGAGTCTTGGAGTCCTCACAAGCAAATAAACAAAAGGCTATACCGAAGCTACACGGGCTACAGATCAAAAGCAACGGCTAAACACGCCAATCATAAGCCGAAGCAGCGGTGGTAGCGGCTCAAAGAAGCGCACTCGCGCAACGCCGGACCGGAGGAAAAAAAGAGAACGATACTGACGTCGCGGCCCAATGTTGCTTTAGCGATCGGCAACCTGGCTGCGCCGCTAAGGATGCAACTGGCTCGCGTGCGGGTCGCGTTTTTATTATCGGCATTAGTTGAGAATCTGGCGTCCCACGGACGTAATATTTTGGCTGGGGTCGTATTTTGTGTGACGACAGCGATACCAGTAATTTATTTCATTTTGAGTTTTGGCCGAGCTGCCCTTTAAACTGCGAAAGCAACTCTGTTTAAGACTAACGTTAGGCCGATACTGGGTATGCCAGTGTTCCGTGGGACCCAAAAAGAGCTATTTGGGGAAAAAAATATACAGCAAGTACAGAGCAGGGCTGCGAGATCTGTCACAAGAACTACAATTATAGAGAAGTGCTACCGCTCTGTAAAAAGCAATTAAAGTGGGAGGCACTTTCCTCCAGAAGAAGACGTCTTCGCTTGAAGTTTCTTCGTGCAATCTGCCATGGTACAATCGGGATTAATAAAGCAAGGTTATTCAACCACTCCACTCTGCATCTAGGAATTAGACGACTTAGAAAAAATTAGGGAATCGACACCAGACCAACATTCTGAAATATTCATTTTTTCCAAACACTGTAAAAGAGTGGACTGACCTACCAAATGGCTTCACGTTCGTATCTTGTCAAACTCACTTTCTTTGACACACTGTCACGTGACAGCTGGACAGACTGACATGATGAGGAAATGTTTTGATCCTTGCGATGGGAATTCGGGTGATTACTGGGAGTGATACTGCTGTATGTTTAGTTGTTCCTACTTTAATTATTGTATTACTCTTTGAACATAGTGAATAAAACTATACTACTTTTTCTGTTTTTTTTTTTCTTTTTTTATGTGTCACGTGGCAAGCGAGAGTTATTGTTTTTGCTGTTAGCAGCAACATTTTCCTCAGGTGATGCTATTATCTGGCAGCTACCTAGAATCCGAGCAACCAATGTGGCTTTTATCATACTCCAGGCTTGCTTTTGCTTTTGAGTGTGTTTTCCTGTGTGCTTGCGTTTCCTTGTGTCTTTTTTTTTTTTTGTACATATGCACAGTGTAACTTTACCTTCACGACTGACTATGACCCCCCTCCCCTCCCTCCTCCTCCTCCTCCTTCCCCCCCCTCCCCCCTCCCAACGTTTCTGCAATAACCTTCGGGCGCTGCGGGGTAACCCGAAATAAATAAATAAGCAGTGCAGAAGCACAACAAAAGTGTAGCGTTTACCTTGATGTGTCTTCACACAGCGGTTATGCGACTGCACAGCGGCCTCGCCAGGAGTTCTCGTGGACATAAGCATACTGGGCACGAAGTCGGGGTCGTTTTAGAAGTGCACTAACCGCCCTAGAAACCAATACCAAAATATAATCGAGCAAAGCTCCTATGAAGCGCACGTAGTTGACGTAGTACCTTTGCAAAGTGCGCGCTGCAGTTCCGGAAATGCTCGTTCAGCCAGCCGCAAAGCCGCAATCTGAATTTCTGAAAAACTTTGCAGTAGAACAGGCGTCTGCCACTAAGATCAAAGATTACCGCTGCTGGGACACCGCCAGGATCGCAAACCTCGACAGCATGATACTTTCGTGACGTCATGACGCGTCTTCGACTGGTGTGTTCAGCGCATAGAGTTATTACAATAAACGCTAGAGGCTCAGCTGGCTCAGCTGGCGCTAGTGTGCTGTTGCATCATAGGAGCCGATTCGCGGCCCAGGAGCTAGGGACTACGACGACCGTCCAGTGGCACTGCAGTCACACACTTAATTTAGACATTTATCATATTTTCACCCTTGATAAATAACTCTACTTTATAACCTAACATTTCAAAATTAATAGCAGCTCCAAATACTTTTAAAAACAATTTGAACAGCTGCGGCTTTGGCTGCGGCTCAGTGGATGGCTTTGGGGCCGTCGGCTCGGCGGACGGTGGCTTTCCGGTCACGTCGTGCGAAAGGTCGGTTGGGCTGCGCCTGGATAACTCGTGCGGGCTTCTCGTCATTCTTCCGTTGTTAGAAAGGTGAGTCGTTTTACTGACACCGTATTTTGCTTGCTTTTGGCTATAGCTGGACGCACGGGCTAAAGCGCGAGCTAATTGCTCTGAATGAAGCCTCGGCAGTTGCACGTGCGCGCGTGCGCTCGTGCAGCGAGAGCTCCAGTCAAGGCACTCAAGGCATACTCAGTTTCATACCTCATGTGCATTGCTTTCAATGCTGGTAACTCGAGCGCGTGGCTTTCGCACCAGCAGCTTTGACAGCGTTGTACCTGGCGTCAGGTATGAAGCAGGGGACAGGTAGCCTTCATGCGCGCTTTGCTTAGGGCGAGGCCATCCTAAGCAAAGCGCGCTCACGAGGAAAATACAAAGAAATCGGGGGTGACAATGCCGTGAAAGCTTTTCTTTATCACCACCTTTATTGTCGCTTCAACAGTTTTGGTTTCCAAATTGCTATGAAATGAAGGCACTAAATTCGCGTAATCTCAAATTGACTTGTGCTATTTTCGTTTCCCAGCTGATGCCACCAGGATGTTTGGCTACAGCAGCTACTGTTGCGTAGCCTGGTGCGGAAACAATGGGAGAACGCGCAAGAATCCAGGAACAAAGTTCTTCTGAGTTCCACGAGACGACAGGTTGTCTTTTGTTTTAACAATGTACTGGATGCATAGTTCTAATGAAAACCGGAGAGAAAGCTGAATGTTTAATCAAAACTAATTTCAAATCTTAAATGTGCTTTGCTTCTGTTAGTACTAAATTTAGTTTTAAAACATTCTATTCCATGATAACCGGATTGTGGTGGACTTGATTCCCAGTTCTACAAGGCAGACTGATTTACAAATTCGTTGCTACGTGGTGAATTAACATGACATGCAAGAGAACCACAACTCGGTGTTCTTTTTTTTTATTGAGACTGCAAGATTTTTAATGTTTCTATAAATGAGCAAGGCACTAAAACTAGCTGATGCCCATTGTCCACACTGATATAAAACTACCGAACTCCTAAAAAAAGTTACACTTTTTTATAGCATTGCACACCTTTTAACCAGTCCGTAAAATAGTGTATGTGTGCAGTCAATAAATAACTACAACTTTCTGAAGCACTATTAGTTCGCTTATCAACTCCATGTGAAACCACAATAGGTAAACCATTGTGATCAAATGGTTAAATATTTTATTTTTGAACAAAAAAACAAAATAAAAATTTTTAACTTCACTACATCTTGCAGGTTAAAGGCGCTGAAGTATGCCAAAAGAGACGACCTTCTGCAAAAATCGTCCAGTGAGCTACATGCGAAGTATTTCGTCCGCAGCAGTCACTTCACAGCGCGTGACTTAATGGACCCTGGGCGAACAAAGCTAATGAAAACTGCTGTGCCTTCTGTTCGCCCATCGACATATTCAGATAGTGAGAGAGGTAAAGATTTATTTAACTATCCATATACAAGAGAAGCCATTTGTTGGGATTATTTGCAGCAAGTAGGTTGCACTCTACTGGTCTATTGTAATGACCGCTTTTTATATGGTCATGTCTGTTTTTTCCTATTATGGTCATGTGGAATGTGTAAGTTCCCATTTTGATCTTTGTTAATACTCTCTTAGGTCACTCATCTTGGATGCAACTTCCTTTTCTTTTGGACACTGTTTCTGCTTTACACATATGCGAAGCGTGAAGGAGATTGAAATCAGGGGTGTCTACCAACCTGGCAAGCCTGAAATTTTCAGGAAATTTTGGATCACCTGGAAAAGTCAGAAAATTATCAGGAAAACTGTCAAAGGATGACTAAATCAGGGAAAGTGACCAGTAAAGGTGGCACGGTGGTGCGGAACAAAGCCCGGCGATCAGGTGTCGCCATGGCTCTGCTGAATAACATTGCCCCAAATGTCATCCTTCGAAGGAAGGAACAGCCAGGAAATTTTATCGAAATAGTCAAGGAAAACCTGGAAAAATCATGGACTTTGGAAGAAGTCGTTTGGTAGACACCCTGTAAGATGTACTTAATTAGGCAGTGCAGATTGCATGCCAAGCCTTGGTGAAATCATTTGTGATGAGTGGGTCGCAGGTACACCGGGCACCAGTCTGCTTTAGCAGTCTTTTGTCAGCCATTTCATGTGTGCTTTTTATGGTAGTGGTCATGTTAAATGTGACATGTTAAATGTGATATGAACGTAAAACCTGTATTAGTCCGTCGGTTGGCTCTCAGTTCTTGTTATTTTGGTCATTATTGTTACTTAAATCAGCAGGAGCAAGGTATGTTTAATTGTGCAGTGCAGGCTATGTTAGGGTTATTTAATGACTATGTCACAGACTAAGTAGGTCTATTCTAGTGGCAATCTCGTTTAGGCATTTACTTGTCTGTTTCTTCTCATTGTGGTCATCGTGCATTTCAGCATTCTTCTGCTGAACTTTTTATTTGCGTGCAAATTGCATTCATTGGATCAACGAGCTTTGATACTGGATGGCCAGTTTTTTGTATTTGTTGCTGATGCTGCATACTGCTGCATATATGTTATGTGTGTGTGTGCGCCTTCCATGGAACTTGCTTGAGAACACAAAACAGGCTTTCAATTCAATTGCAGTTGTAACGTTGTAATTCCAGTTGTTTGATAAGATTTTCATGCATGCCATAATATATGCTTGTCGTTTTTCTGTAGGATGTACTGTTTGTGAATCCTTGATACACGGTGCTTGTGTTTTGTAGTTTTTGTAATTATATACGAGGCACAAACTGCCCATCATATTTTTGTTGCGAAAATAAACTCTCTTGATTACTCCCTGGTGGTGTTCTTCTGGACAGCACAAACCTAAATGGGTTTCCTGGCTTGTAAAGTCAGTGTTAACTGTATATAGTATTGCCCAGTAGTTGTCCGCATTAGGTATCATACATACGTGTGAAGTAATTATAGCTGAAATTTGGCATGCGGGAATAATAGGAAAAACATAACTCGCGGCAAACCAGATGGCGCAGGCTACCGCTAATCCACTACGCCAAACTAGATATCTATCCATCCGGTAAGTTTTTTATTGTGACTCTATTCATTCAGTTGGGGACTACGACGGCCGCTGGGTGCGCTCCCTGCCAGCTAAATGGGCCGCTGGGGCCTATGGAAGTGTCCGCTCTTTACCTTGTGTAGATTACTTCTATGGTTGCATTTTGAAGCAGACAGCAAGCAGTCAGAAATTGACTTCCGGTAATGCATTCCTATGGGAAAAGCGAGTGCATTTTCTCTCTGCGCTCGATTATAAGAGCAAATATCACGAATAACTTGTACGTACTAGGCACATTGAAACATTTCTCAGTCACGCAGACGAAATAAATGGTCAGCTACGGCGTTTTTCTCTCAAATTCATCGCATTAAAAACGGTGCTAAAACGGCTTCGTACGTGTATTTTTGTGCACTGTCGGACACTGTTAGCGCGAACACGGCGTCGACGCTTTCCAACATGGGGGATATACGTGCCAACCAACGAAGGACATGTAGAAAACCGAGAGAGACGGCAAGAACAACGCAGTGACACTGGATAAGTAACTCCTTGTGCTTGCAGACGATCAAAATAAATTGAAAGTCACGTAATATAGTCAGAATTGCAATAAATAAGTACTGCGAAGATGCTTGTTCTGGGTTCAAATGGTTCAAAGCATCACCCGCACGCTCCAAATCTTTGCAAATAAGGGGAGCCAGAGAGCAGGTGCCCGATAAAAACTGCCCGACATGGGAAATAATAAAAAGGCATACCTTTCGTAGCTCACGTGCTTTATTTTTTGCGTTCGAATGTTTCTTTAACCGATCGTAAAGATGCGCACGACGGAGTCATTTTCATCCAATGACAGGACGGGCATATTAGCAATATATAAGCACCACCAACATGTTAGCGAACCTGAACACACTCTACATTCCTTTCGATCGTTAGTTTGCTTAGAACCGTCGCTCGTTTTCACATACCTTCCTTGAAACAGGGGTTTGGGCCTGAAATAGAGCGAAGTTTAACATCGCTCAGTGGTAAAGAAAAATGCTGTAACTAAAGCAATTACACTTTCACAATACCAATAAAGGTACATACTATCCGTTACAACCGATATGACAAAAGTTATTCATGTTATTTTCCGGCGAAGAGACAAAATTCACGCGCGTTTTCCCATAGGAATACACAGGGAGGCTGGAAATGTAGACTGCATGCTGTCTGCTTCAATTTGCAACCGGAAGTCCCGTAGACACTAGCGCCAGCTGAGCCTCTAGCGTTTATTGTAATAACTCTATGGTTCAGCGTCCTATGCTGCCCATACATCAAAAGTGGTCCCGACTCCCGAAGTACCCGAAGTGGCAACAAATGACGTCACAAAAACCTGAGTGTCATGTTGTCGGATGTCGCGATTCTGGCGGTTGGGCATACAAATGCTGGCGAGAAGCACGAGCGAACGTGAGTGTCGCTGTCGTCATGGTGTGTCCCAACTCCCAACTCCTGGCTGCAGGAGCTTCCGTGGACTGTCACACCAGAGAGTGACCTGCAGGAGAACAGGCGTCTGCTACCTCCACCACCGCTGCTCGAACACCGCCAGGATCGCGACCGTCGATAACATGTCACTTTTATGACGTCACGAAGCGGGAACCAAGGCACCACTTTTTTGTACGTCGTAGCAAGATAGCACTTGCTGCACCAGTGCAGATAAATCAAATGCTTTGGCCAGGTGGCGCATAAGGCCATGACCAAATTTAAAGAGGTCTAGCTGCATTTATGTATCCACCTATTAGGTTGATTTGGTTGGTTTTGTTTCAACGTGCACGCGCACGGCCGGTCTACTAGAGGTGCGCTACGCGCCTCTCCGCTCTGGAACGGCCGTGGCACGGAGCTGTGTTGTGGTTTTATATAGTTTTCGCTTAATTTTGTTATACTAACGTTTCCCTTGTAGCACACAACCAATGAAACAGTGGCACTGAGCCACTCTGAGGACTACAAAATAATTTCAAAACTAAACTACTTTTTTTTTTTTTTTACAAACGAAACGGTTGAATTGATACAGATAAGATTACTATTGACTGACTACGGCGCTACGGCCGTACCCGACGACATTAGCTTCCAAAAAAATAAACCAATTAAGAGTCTAATACCCCTGTCAGACGGGCACCTTGAATGTCATTTACGCTAAAGGCCTTTAGGATTTTGAAATGACATTTAAGTCGTGTCGTGTCAGACGGGCAACTCAAATGTCATTTAGGGATGTCTATCACGTAGCGGTCTGTTGTTAACTCGGCAAACTAGTGTTCATTTTATTGTTTACTAAGTAAATAAAATGTAATGAATTCTTAGAACATAGAATTCAAACACGTGTGATAAAAACTAAGGACACGTTCTGACGGAGACAAGGTGTTTTGCGGCAACTTTGACACGACGTCACCCACATTGTCATTGAGATCAGTGACGTCACCAATCCCAAGTAATCAGTAGCCGTAGCCGTTCCGCCGCTTGGCTCGTCTGCTTTCGGAAATCCGTGCATCATGCTCGCCGTTGTTCCTCTCGCTCTTTCGTTCTTCGCCGGATTCGTATACTCCGTTGACGTTTACGTCTGCGATTGATTCAAGCGAAGACCGTGACCCTGTAGCGATGGAGCCTGCTGACGACAATGATCGTAGTGCGATGGATCCGGAACTGCCGGAACGTCGGATCGCGTTCCTGACGCGCAACTGAGACCGCGAGTATATTAAACAAATATATCGCAAAAGGTGTGCGAGATATACACGTTATAAGCATTTGTTTCTAAAAAGAATTGCTACAAGCATTGTTTTCAACTGTATTTACATTATTTACAATGTTTTATTTCAATTCGCGGAACTTGCGCTGACCGCTGTTGACGAGACTACACATTAGAGATGGGCAAAACGGCTCACTTCAGTGAGCGGCTCGGAACGGCTCCAGCTCACTGAAATGAACCGGCACATTTGAACGGCTCACTGGCTCACTTTGGTGCATGGAGAATAGAAGGGTAGGAGAGCTCATGACGTCAGCCGCGTAGCCTCCACAAGCCATGCTCCTTGACGCCTCGCCTCTTTCGCATTTTCCTCCTTACTCTCCTCACTTATCAGCCCAACCTGACCACATCACGTGACGGTAACTAGCCTTCGTGTAGCTACAGTGGCCTACCGGACGGAGCGCGCACAAGCCTGCAAGGAATCCTTCTACAATCAACCATCCATCTCGCACGTGACATGTCACGCGTACCAATAACCAGAGAGATCTGCGGTCACGCTAAGCACAATATCGGTTAAACTTTTTATGACTAGAGCTTCACCAATACCGCAACGTGCCCGTCCTAGTACTTCTAACCTCCTTGCTTCGGTGACTGGGTCGCTCAGGAGCGAGCCGGATCTTTTGAGCCGCTCCTTTAAAGGGACACTGACAGGGTGTTTATGCTCGCCGAGGTTTTTAGTTGTACATGACATATGAGAGCCCAACTACCCAAAACACAATTTGCGACTCGAAATTCGGTTTCTTTCCGCCCGAAAACCGCCGATCAAGAACTGGCCGGTTCGAGTCTCGCTCACTCTCTTTTCCGTGGTCACGGGCCGTTTTCGAAGTTATCGATGCGACTACCAAATTTAATGAAAGTCGTTGGTCACTGAAGGCACACACTCAATATTAAAAATAGAAAAAAATATGAAACCCATTTTTTGTGGCTTCTAAAAAGCTGCAAATACGTTGATTGAAAAAAAGTTCCACAGAGAACCGGAAGCATTATGTGCGTGCGTCGTTTCGCGTATCGTGGGACTCGCGGGGACGGCGATGGCAGCGGACGACGGGCGCGGGACCTCTACTTCAGAACTGTCGTTCGCGGTACCGGCGAATTCTGTCTGCCTTTAAAAGAGAAATTTGGGACTGATCAAAAGAATTGGTATTCATCCCGTACGACACGCCCGACCACCAAGCCGATTTGCACGAAGACGTCGCCGAGCCGTCGCTCCCTTCTCGTGGCTGAAGACATCGCTCGCGCAAACTTCAAGCACGACGCGTCTACTTCGAGTTGAATATGCACGCGTACGATTTCTTTACTAGGTGCGAATGTCGCCAATACGTGGTGCTTCCCGACTTCGACCCGGGAGTGCTTTTGCTGGAGGAAAATCGGCAGCAAACTTTCCAACTTACAATTTACCGGCTGAAGTATTACTAAGGAAAGAGATCCCCCTGTCACGTGATCCCCCGTAGCTCAGTGGGTACGACGTCCGCTTCACACGCGGCATGACCGGGTTCGATCCCCGATGATGGAACTTTTTTTTCTTCTTTTCAAACATTTTTTGATGTTTACCTTTCTTTCTTTTTACAATTATCACTGAAGAAACAAACAAAAATTAACAAACAAATGTTGTGGACGAAACGTCGCTGAATTAAATGGGGATGGGATTTCCTTTTTGACACCTGCGAACTCAATGTAATCACTTTCCACAAAATGCAAAGAGCATATAAATCAGGTAGCGTCCGCTTTCCGAGGTGCTCGTAAATGTTCTACAGGAATTGCAGCCAGCCATTGGTCCGGATCCCGTTGATATTTCGGAAACTCTGTCGCACAATGCCACTCTTTTTCGGACGCAGGACGTGTGAGCCAGCTCTTCACGCAACATCTTGGGTGTATTCTTTTCGGAGCCCATCATGAAAATTCACCACGGGCACTCGCTACTCATCTCCAACTCCTCAATGTACAAAACAACGCATCTTGGAGTACAGAACAGCGAGCGGAACAAACATAACTGCAAAAGAATCGCAAACAGTGCCCGCTAAAGCCGCATGTCGTCTGCTACGCCGAGGGAAAAAAAAGAGAGAAAAAAGCGCACGGTCGGGTGTAGCCACGTGACTTCCGCCACTCCCGCTATCCTCTCCACTTCTCCGTTTCGGTTTCGGCTTCACGCAGTTGCGTTTTTGGCTTTATTAAAAAAATACGCTACTCTGTTGCAAAATATTAATTGGGTAGTCCTCCGACACCATAATAAAGCGCCTGGCAAAAAATGAAAATAAATTTTTGGGGGTGTCAGTGTCCCTTAAAGAACAAGTGAGCCGTGGTACTTTCGGAGAGAGAAAGTCCGCCTCTCTCGTGAACCATTAGGGAGTTTTCGTAGACCGCGTTCTCCCTCCGCTAAGCTCCGCTAAGCCCTCCGCAACGAAGAAGCCGCTACCGCGCCTGCGCGCCGATAGCCTTGGCTGTAGAAACCCGGATCTCGTAGCGGGTTGCGGACAGCGTTGCGGACAGCGGAAACGATCTACGAAAACTCCCTAATGAGGGGTTAATCTCCCGTCGACGCTAGCGCCAAAGCCCCATTCAGTTATGGAACTAGCAGGAAGGTGCCACTTTTGTCAACAAAAAGGCTGTTTTCGTCATCATGGCAGCAGGAACGGAATGGAGTTGCTTTCCCGCACTACTAATGGATTGCGCGCAAATCGCACCCGGCAATAGACCCGGCCAATGCCCAGCTCTGACCCGGCTCTGACTCGGGATGGCTGACTGAACGAGAGAGAACCGGCTCCCAAAAGAACCGCCGCTCACTTTTACTGAGCCACGGCTCACTAAGAGCGGCTCAGAAGATCCGGCTCGCTCCTGAGCGACCCATCTCTACTACACATTTACGAGCCGTAAATGAGTTTGGGAGAACTCAGTTGAGCTCGAATGTCATGTGAATGTGAAGAAGCAGGTTGACAGCTAGATTAGCAATGGGCTGAATCGGGAAGGAGAGGAACTCGAGAGTTTACTACAGACTTGTCTTCGAGGACACCAAACTTCGTAGCGATGACGCGGAGAACTGATAAAAACAAGTGATATTGTCTAACACCTTTATTAAAACAAACAAAATTCAGTACACGAATAATACTTTGACAGCGCGACCTAGGCAGGAAATTTTTTTTAATTATTAGCCCCGTAAAGTACTCGTAAGCAGCATTTCGCAAATGTTGGCCCTAGGACATAGGTATTTTTCTGTAAACATTTGCTTACGGCGTACTCTAAGATATAACGTGACTAGGTCCGTCAAATTATTTCTTGTCCTCCGTAAAATTGGCCAAATGCGATTAACGCAGTGTCTAGCGTTACGTCCGACGGAACCCGAAATAAAAATTAAAGTTACGTCCGACGTAACTTTACGTCAATGTTTTTGAGTTACGTCCGACGTAACCCAATATGAAGATTAAAGTTACGTCCGACGTAACCCATTATGAAGATTGAAGTTACGTCCGACGGAACTCCAAATACAAATTAAAGTTACGTCCGACGGAACTCGAAATAAGAGCAACGTTACGTCGACGGAACCCAAAGATACGTCCGTCGTAACTGAAGCAAGTTACGGCCTGTGTAACCTACGGAACCTTATTGAATGTTACGCTTTGTGGCAGAAACACGACGTAAACATAAAAATATTATTTACTTCTGCATGACGTCCGATGCAGAGGTTGGTTAATGGACCTTTTTCACATACCGACGTGCACCAGGCGGTGGCTGCACGAACTAAAAATCGAGGAAGGGACCTACCTGCGCTGCCAATCGATAATGGGAGCTACGCTACCAGTTTCTTCGTTCTCTGAGCAGCGGGGCGTGCCCAACGCGCCGTCCAAGTGGGGCATCCGTGGCGTCCACTTAAACGTCGTGTTATTCTTTCCGTCCGCTTTCTTTTTGCGTAACACAATTACATGTATGCTGCAATTACGTTTGCTACTCGCTGATCTACAGCCTCCTTCCGAATTTCCTCGATTTTTGGTTTCAACTTCCGCCGCTTGGCATCGGGCGCTCGCGCGTGCGCAGAACGCTTCTCGGAAAAGGTCCATTGGTCAAAATCGCGACACCATTCGTACCTCCGTGTTTGTTGAAGGGGTTGGAGTGTTCCTCGTGTGTAGAGGTTGCGTAGGAGGGCTGGTTCGACTCCCGTTACATGCACTTAATTTTTCCTCTCCTTTGAGCAATCTTTTTTTCCTTAAGAGGATTTTTTTTTCCGATTTGTTTTTCGATATGAAACCACTTCTTATTAAACGCGACAAAAAAAAAAAAACATAAAAATGAAAATTGCAGCACGGGTGCTGCGAGCCTGAGACTGCTGAGACATCAGTGTTGGGCTGTTGGTTCGTACGATGATTGAGGGCCCATCGTCGCGTGCTCGTATGATTAGATAGTTTTGATGCTAGTACGCCTCTACGGGTGACTTGTCTGATGAGAAAGTTAGCCGTACAACCGCTAACCTGGGGTCTTTAACGTGCACAACGCAGTAGTGATCACACGAACGCGTACCGGCACCACGACGTACACCGGTATGGAAACTCCTCCAGGTCGAAACGGGCAGCGGGTGGGGTAAAGTTTTTTTATTTCGGGTTTCGTCGGACGTAACTTTAATTTTCACATCGGACGTAACTCGAAACCTTAAGGTAAAGTTCCGTCGGACGTAGATTTAATTTTTATTTGGAGTTCCGTCGGACGTAACTTTAATTTACATATTGGGTTACGTCGGACGTAACTCGAATCCTTACGTAAAGTTACGTCGGACGTAACTTTAATTTTATTTCGGGTTCCGTCGGACGTAACGCTAGACACTGCGTAAAACGCAAGGTCGCAAAGAAGTAGCTCGGAAAGTTTGGCTGAAGTGGCTAAAGTCAAACGCCAGGCGCCACTTCATGGACCTGTGTAAAGAAATCTTTATTTAAAACTTGGGTTTGGCTGAGTTGGTTGATATTCAATTAAATGGTTAAAAGCGCTAACAAATCGAGAGCAATAAAGACACAAAGAAGACAGATTCGCGCTCAGTGGCGTCACTAGGGTCAGTGGCACTCAAGGCGGTGGCCCACCACAACCCCGCACCTGGTGTGGTCCCCCCCCCCCGCCTGCGATGCCACTGCACCTAACTCTCTATTGATTTTATTAGAAATCATCGTCATCTATATACACACATCATTTGCCTGACTTGCATCACAACCAATCACCAGCTTTACAAGCAGCCACCCAAAAAGTCACATCTCGAAGAATATAAAGAGAAGGCACACTTTATCTTTTTCACAAATAAGTTACTTTTCTGGATAGCTGCTTGTAACAGTGGTGATTGGTTGTGATGTAAGTCGGACAAATGTGTGTGTATCACAAGTGACAATGGTTTTATTAAAATCAGTTGAGAGTTAGCGCCTCGTCCCTAATGTCTCTGTCTTTATTGTACTCATTTCGTTCGCGCTTTAACTTTCTAATGGAACAGATCTTTGTTTGAACAGATGTGCTTTGTAAATTTCCGCATCGCCAGTGGACTCCAACGATTTTTGTGCAGACGCATTTTTTTTTACATTAAATATTGCGGACTTTAGGCACTGGCAAAATTAAAGCAGTGTATGCAAAATTTTTGCGTAAGAAAAAAGAAGAAAAGCATTGTTTTATTGTACATGCGCTGAGCCCAAACTGTGTTTTGGATTGGTGCATAGAAATGCCGCTATTTCCTAGCGTATTCTAATATTTTCTGTATGCTACTCTTTAGCCGTCGGCGACAGTTGCTTACAGCGGGAAGTCCCAACCTTCATGTTAAAATAAATTAAGTAAATTACACTTTACCGCAAACAGCTTGAAAGAGCCTGTCGCTGCAAGTTCTGGAGGAGAACGGCGAATGAGGACTCCAAATATTTAGACCCAAGAAAATGGCCTGTACTGTGGCTCTGAGCGTGGCATTTCGCATGCTCATGTCAAGCTCAGTGCCACGGCGTAAGGTGCAGCCTGTTACTTTCAGGCCTAAACATTATTTCAGCATTACCTATCGCCGAGCTCTTTCTGTGGACTACTGCGATTGGCTCTCCCAAATGCCTTGTGGGAAAGTGGGCACTCCAGATTTCTTATAAAGTTTCCAGTACGTTGTGCCTTCATACGCAACTGACAGCACTATCGTAATCTTAATTTTAGAGACGCCGTAATACTGCTTACCTATAGACAAACGTACGGAGGCTAATGCACCAGACAGGTGTCCCATGACAGTATGTATTATTCAGCTGCATTGTCCACTGCATTTCTGTTCAAAGGTGGTAAATGATATAAGCATGTACCGTATACAATCGAGGAGCTGTCGATGGCGGGGTCTGCCGTTTACAGAGTCGTATCTATAGACCAACTCATTTTTACAAACAAACCGGAGCGCCCCTAGCGGACACCAGCGGTGCCACGCATGCGCGTTGGAGTGTGGGCAAGAAGCTCGCCGTTGCCCATGAACCAACCATTGAAATGCGATGTTGTCGGTGTCGGTGTGAGTCAACGTTACTAGATTACCTCAGTTGTGGAACTCTCGTGAAAGGGGGTGTAGTAGCGCGGGTATTACTGCGTGAGCATGAAGACGACGATACGCGAGCTAAGGACCCGAAGTTCACATCGAGCTCAAGCCAGACTCCAAACCAAAGTACCACAAGCCTCGAGCTGTTCCGTTGGCACTTCAACCAAGAGTGGAAGACGCCATCACACACCTAGTACAACAAGGAATTCTGGTTCCAGTGAGGAATTCTGAATGGGCTACGCCAGTCGTACCTGTGGTGAAGCCAAACGGCAAGATACGACTATGTGGTGATTATAAATGCACCATCAATCCAGTATTGGAATGGGAAGATTATCCACTGCCAACAGCAGAACAGCTGTTAGGTAAACTGGCAGGTTGCCGGTGGTTTTCCAAGTTGGACCTGGAGCAAGCCTATCAGCAGCTTTCTGTTGATGAACACACGTCCAACCTACTTACACTGAGTACTCACAAAGGACTTTTAGGGTAACAAGGTTACAATTTGGTGTCGCTACCGCTGTAGCTATTTTTCAACGTCGCATGGAGCAGTTGCTAGCCGGACTACCGGGAGTTCAAGTGTTCCTTGACGATATCCTGATCGGGGGATCCGACTCAAGAGAACATGACCTTCGAGTCCGTGCAGTTCTACAAAGAATCCAAGAGGACGGACTACGCTTGAACCAAAGAAGTGCACTTTTGGAGTGCAAGAAGTGACGTTCCTGGGTTACAAGATAGACCAAGACGGGGTACACCCAACACAGGACAAGGTGAGAGCAATCCATGATGCACCTGCACCTAAAGACAAGAAGGAGCTTCAAGCCTTCTTAGGACTCCTGAACTTTTATAATCGCTTCCTGCGTGGAGCTTCAGACGTGTTGGAGCCTCTCCACCGACTTCTAAGGGACGGAGTAAAATGGAGTTGGTCATCCAAAGAAGCAAAGGCCTTCAACGATGCAAAGGAACTTCTCAAGTCTGACAGTGTTCTGTGCCACTATGACCTTAACAAACCACTGGTACTGGTTTGTGACGCCTCTCCTTACGGAGTAGGGGCTGTGTTAAGCCACGCAGATGACGAAGGTCAAGAGCGACCTGTCGCTTACGGTTCACGTTCGCTGACAACAGCAGAAAGAAACTATTCTCAAACAGATCGAGAAGCACTAGCTGTAGTCTTTGGACTAAAAAAGTTTCATCACTACATCTACGGAAGAAACATCAAGATTTACACTGACCACAAACCGTTACTTGGTTTGTTCGACAACAAGAAACCGATTCCGAAGATGGTATCACCAAGGGTCCTCCGTTGGAGCTTGATGTTAGCAGCTTACCATTACCAGTTATTGTACCGTCCAGGTAAACAAATGGGAAATGCGGATGGTCTCAGCCGACTTCCGCTACCTTCACCCAACTTCGACGTTCCGCAACTGGGAGAAGTTTTTCTTTGGAAGGAACTCCAGAAGGTTTGGTAAAAGCCGAAGAAGTGGCGAAAATGACGAAGAAAGATCAGGTTCTTTCAACTGTGATGTACTGGGTTCTCCATGGATGGCCAGAAGAAAAGCCAAAGGACCTTTTCAGTGCATTCTATAGCCGACGAGAAGAGTTGTCGGTATACAACGGTTGTTTGCTATGGGGACACCGTGTGGTTGTTCCCAAGAAACTTCAAGGGAAGGTTCTGAACATTCTGCATGCCTCGCATCCCGGTGTTGTGCGCATGAAAGGCCTAGCTAGAAGCTACGTCTGGTGGCAAGGACTAGACCAACAGATCGAAGAACGTGTTCGATGCTGTACGACTTGTCAGGAGACGCGAAATGCACCGGTCCGAGCTCCAATCCATCCATGGGAATGGACGGTGAACCCATGGTCCAGACTACACATGGATTTTGCCGGCCCTTTTGAAGGCAAGATATTTTTTATCGTCGTTGATTCACACTCAAAATGGGTCGAGGTACGTTTAGTGAAAACGACTTCAGCGGCGGAAGTCATCCGAAGTTTAAGAGAACTGTTTGCGACACATGGAGTGCCGGATGTGCTGGTTTCCGACAACGGAGCTGCCTTCACTTCGGCAGAGTTTCGAGAGTTCGCAGACAGCAACGGTATTCGACTTTCGTTTGTTTCACCGTATCATCCAGCTTCCAACGGCCAAGCTGAAAGGATGGTTCAGGAAACCAAGAAGTCGCTGTCACGCCTGAAGGAAGGAGACTGGTCCACAAGGATATCAAGATTTTTGATAACTCAACATGTTCTACCTTCCACTACTACTGGGAAAAGCCCAGCCGAGTTGATGATGGGACGTAAGCTACGAACAGCTTTAGATCTGCTTCATCCATCGTCGGCAAACCGCACGATTGAAAGACAAGAGAAGATGTTCATGGAGCAGAGGAAGGAAACGGTCACTTTTCAGAAAGATGCGATGGTCTGGGTAAGGAATCTGCTGTCGCCCCATCCTAAGTGGTTGGCAGGAAAAGTGATTAAAAGTTGTGGACCACTGTCCTACGAAGTGCTATTGGGAGATGGTCGCAGATTCCGACGACATGTCGATCACCTGCGTCCACGTTGGAAGGACACGACATTGTCCTCGGCGTCCGAATGCGATGCAAGTCTCCGGGAGGAAAGGGGAAGAGACCGTGAAGACGTCTTGGAGACAACCACGCATGCGGAGTTCGGAACAACAATGCCCCATACGAGTGAGTCTTCGGAGGAGCTTTTGGATGCCGAGTCCTCCGAAACACCGATATGCGAACCGGAAACGCTTCCCCGTCCAACAGCTGACGCTGAAGTGCCAACTGGTCGTCCGACGAGAGTACGTCGAGCACCATGGTACCTTCAAGACTACCAGGTGGATTAGGGCACCTACGGACTGGGTGGTGACGATTCCGGGGGAAAGGGATGTAGTATCGCGGGTATTACTGCGTGAGCAGGAAGACGACGATACGCGAGCCTGCCACGCGGACCAGAGAGCAGCACGAGCGGGGACTCTGGAGCATGCTGCGGTTCGAGTCTATCCTATATTTTCTGCCTTATTAAATACGTGAGTTTGCTGTGATGTAGCGTTGGCCTCCATACATAACAGGGGGTACCCCCTCATTCACTTCAGGCCGTCTCCCGTTATTCGAAGCACCATCTAGATTTTCGTTTACGAACTGTGTGCTCCATAGAGTACGGTGGAACGCCATCTAGACGCTGCGCTTCGAAATATACTTATTCCATAGAATACACTGCAGTTATCATAGCAGCCATCAGGCGCGTCAAACGACGGGAGGAGAGTCGTGGTGAGTGAGGGGAGTATTGCTCGTGCATGCCGTGTCTTATGAGCAGTTCCATAACTGAGCTACTCTAATAACATTGGTGTGAGTCCCCGTCCTCCTTTTCACGTTGGAATTATTGATTCTAAGTCTTCGTGGCAATATCCGACTACTTGAGCGGCCTCAGCGAAATGCCCGGGGCTCCTTACACTGCAAAACTTTGTGTGAATAATGTGACATGCGACGATTCATTTCGAATGGACACCGCAGAATGGACGCTAAAGCCTGATTCGCATGATGAGATTTCGCTCGCAATTTTCAGTCGCGAAGTCACTGATGTAGCTGAGATAGTCAATGACGATACTGAAAATCGCAAACAGCATCGGACGAAGTGAATCAGGCGTAATAAGTCGGTGATGGCTACTGGTAACAATGATCAACATCTCCTTGTACCTACTGTTTACATCGAGCCTGCTTATCCTAACCAACCTTCAAGCTTAAAAGTCTTTTGAGGCCTGCACTTACCAGGCAAACAAATGGTCTACGGGCCGGTGTCGTCAGAAAGAGCAGACGACAAGCAGAAACATTTGAAAGAGCCGACGACAGTTCGAATGATCAAGCGGCCGTTTGAACTTGAAGACGCGCTGAACGTAGTCCGCAGGTGGTCAGTACAACCTGACGGCTTTCCGGCGTTCATGTTAGAACAAAACAAACAAATCTGATGACCACAAGTATCCGTGAATTCAAGCCAAAGTGCTTCCCGCCCAAGCAATCGTGGCCCAACGGTGTCTGGTTTTCGCTTTTCACGGCACATATAAATGTTCTCGGACAAACCGAGCACATGAAAACTGACCTTCAAACCTTCCTCGACTCTTTTGGTACAGCCCCAGTCGCGGCAAATTCACGAGAAGGCAGGTTTTTGTCTGGTTTCCTTCAAAACAACGCAGAAATGCACGTCCCACACGCTGACTTCCGCCCACAGCCCCAGACCGGAAGTGCACTTGGCACACCACCAACGCGACGTGACGCAACAGAGTTGAGTTTGTGTATAGCAGTCTTGGACATATTACTCGAAAAAAGTAATAGATCACAATTTCAATTACTATCTCTGCTCGGGCATCTATGAGTACCGTATTTACTCGAGGAATAGCCGCACTGTTTATGAAGAAAACTTGAGGGTTCCCTTTTCCGCGGAGCACGCAGATTGCCAATCAGCGCGATCGACAGCATGATTCCAGCTGTTTACAGGACGGAGATAACGTCTTCGTGCGAAGATACCATCGTGTGAAGATTGCATTTGTATGGAGAATCGTGCTCTCGATCTGGTTATTCGCTTTGTTATTTATGGGCAATGCGATGATTGGCTGTATATGTGTTCTGTGGGAAAGTAGATGCAAGGGCCTTGTACATAAATAGCGCGGCTATTAATCGAGTAAATACGGTACTCAGTCATAGATTACGTAAGTGCTCATAAACGCCCGAGCGTCATCCAAGCTGAAAGGCTCGCGCCGGAGGCGGGACAACTGAAAGACGTCTCTACTGCCATTCTCGTCCTGGCAGCAGCTATAGCTGTCAAGTCTCCTTCGACGTTGAAGCTGGGATATTGGGTTAACGCCGGCCATTGCTTCGGGCCTTTAGGAGCATTCCTGAAAAGCTCTCAACGTCTGCCTCGAGAATGTGCCGGTATTCTTTCGTGTCGTGTATAACTTTTGGGCACCAGGTACAGAAGGCCTTGCCGATAAGTACACACAAGCTTGGTTCTTGCCGCTCAGATGACGACAGTTCTGATTAGGGTTCGATCTGTTGGTGTATACCGATAAGCCCCCAAAAGCGATTCCCGAGCCGGTTTTCTCGGAACCGGGGAAAACTGAGAAAGAGAAAAATGCAAACTAGATCGCTGACCTTGAATGCCAAAAACCCATGCTTTACAAGAAGAAATCCTTATTTACAGCCTCATCTTGCCTTAACCTGGAACAAGGTTCATACTGAAGCTGTCTGCCAAGCTTTTTTTTTTTTTTTTTCGGGATTTACATTTTTTGCCATGTTTTCTTCTCTTATTGCTATCGGGACATCCTTCAAGTATTCGGGCCAGACATAGTGTGTTCCCTTGGGGCGGCGAAGAAAAGCTCACTCGATCGTATGCTCGCCGAGAAAAGCTCATTGAAAAAACGTCAGATGCAGAGAAAAACTCACTGGCCTTTTGGCAGAGGCGGAGAAAAGCTCACAATCTATAATCGAAGCATCCACACTACTGAAATAAGTTCAGAGAATTGGAATATGATCACACTGCTAAAGCATGTTAGGATGATATAAGTTTTTTTTTTCCACTTCCCCAGGAGATACTTTCCTTTTTATGAGCGTTAATTATATGTTTTGCTTGCACAACGAAAAAAAAAAATCTATAAAACAATAATTAAAAGATAGTTGGAGAAAAATATCATCAATCTAGCAGGCTGCAGCTCAAGGAGTTCCCCTGCAGACTCTGCGCGACACCAGAGGAGCGCTCGGTGCCTCCAGGCCACGAAATAAAGGCTTTCGGTGTGGCGGCACACGCGCCACTGACTCCACCTTATCGCGCATTCTTCCGAGAGGAATTTAGCTGCTGAACTCGCAAGCTTGCTTCCGTCGAAGATCGCAGCCTGAAAGTGGCTCAAGGCGGTCCTATCCCATATTGAGTCTACGTGCCATATCATATGCTTCAGCATAAACACTTAAAATTATTTTCTCTCGTGATTTGTTTTTTTTTAATCGTTCATCACTTTTTATTTGTAATTCTTGCTCTAAATTGAAGCCAACTGAATTAAAATATTTGCATGAAAACCTAAGCGTCTTGTGACACGCTATATATTGGAAGATTCATTCAGACATTAAATATTTCAATTGGTAGCGTCATTACGAGCTTGGTGCCGCTTGCGCAAGTGGCAGGAAGCTCTAAGGAACAAACAATTTTGGTGTCCGACCCACGCTCATCACTGCGGAATCACGAGCCGCAGCTGTGTTCTCATTGTGAAAGCAATTTATCGCAGGTGCAGAGATAACAAGCACTTAAATTGGTAGCAGTGTGGAAGCATTACACGCAAACAAAAACATCCGTAGCTTCCCGCGCACACCACGAGAGGTTTTGTACGAGTAAGGAACTAGAACGCGCAATAATGCGGAACAGGCGGCGTGATTGATTTCGCAGCCTTGACATTCGCAGCCCGGAGGCACCGAGCGCTCTCGGGCGGCCAGCGAAGCCTGCAGGAGGGTCAATACAAACGTTGGCATTTGGCATCTGCCCATTGCTGCACCTTGGCGGCACATGCTTAGAGGCACGCTATCTTGGGCCCAGCATCTGCCGGCAGATGTCGCGCACGCAGTCCGGATCGTGCAGCTCCCACGCCCTAGACAGGTGGGATGCCGATGTATAAGTACACGTTAGTACATACCAAGAGAACATACTTCATTAAACCACGTTGATACCCAATGATGTTGGAAAGTACTTTAAGTACTTTCCAACATTATTGGTAATACTATTATACAAGATTTTTGTAAAAAACGGTGCTTTCACTAGACGTATATGCACTTCAAAATCACTAAACTTCTGGACGTAGTCACTGGGGAGCATTAGTTTTCTTCGCATATTTACGAGTTTGAAGTACCGAGAAGTGCCGTGGCCATGTGGAGGTAATACAGAAACTTCTAGTGCCTCTTTCTTCTCCCCCCCCCCCCCCCCCCCAAAAAAAATGTACAGGATCATCCTCCTACACATGTAAGAGGCGCGTATCGTACGTTCTAAACAGGAAACTGAAATAGTGGCCATCAAAATCACAGGTGCGAGTGGCCTCTGTCGTGATCTTTTGTCAACTGACCAATTGGTATGAAAGGAAATTTTTGTGGAGCCCTCTCTTCTGGACAGCTGGCTTTGTGCTCTGACCAGACCGAAAACAAGCTTGCCAGCTTGTTTTTGGTCATCAGAACCTAAAAAAATTAAGCCTATGCAAAGCAAAGTTTGTCTGCTTCTTTTGCAGGGGTTGTGGTGACGTCAGAATGCTGAGCTCTGATTGGTTCTGATTGCAGGATAGTGGGTAGACCTGAAGGCAGCTTGCTTTGAGGTCTACCCCTATCCTTCAATCAGAGTTCAGCGTCTTTCTGAACTCACCGAAACTCCTGCGAGAGGAACAGACGACTTGCTCTCCGCATTGGATAATTCTGAACTGATGAAAATTTAGCCAGCGCGTGAATTCCTAATCTTTTCGGATTAAAAAAGAAATACACAAAAAAAAACGGAGCACATATAGTACGAGAACAAAAACTTCAGCTCGACATCCTTTTCTGGGGTTTTAGAAGTTGGGGCAGACCTTCCTTGCACATGCGGGAGACAACATGTGGACTCAATATCCTCCAATAAAGAAAAAAAAAAAAAAAGCAACATTAGGGTGAACACGGGCGTTGTAAACGGACTGCGAGCAAGTGTCGAACCTGCAGGCGTTATTTCCAGCCCAATTACGTTCGGACTGCTGGTCTTTTTGCGGTCCGAGAAATATCGTGGAAAGACGACTGCCGCGAAACAGCTATCCGTCAGCCCAGTGGGCCGGTGGACGGCGTTCCGAGGTTTGTAGCGGCGAGCCGGAGCCGCGGCAGCGTGCAAGGCTTCAAGCGTCGCGTTTTCTTTTTCACCGTCTCTCGACACAGTGCCGGAAGAAAGAGCGCTAATGAACGCGTGCTCCGCTTTGCATAAATCGATAACGAGCTCTCGTCAAAGGAGCTGCCGATTGGAGACGCCGTGGGACCGGTCATTCTCCGAGGCAATAAAACGGCTCGATCGCACGCACCCCTTACAAGAAGCATTCGTTTTGCTCCTTTTCGTCGAGCCCCGGCCGAGTCGAACCTCTTTCAATCCTGCCTGGGAAGCCGACGGCCGCCGCGGACACGGGAGGAGGACTGCGTTGGCCGAACAAGTAAAGATCCAAAAGCGCGATGCCTTCCTGCAGGCCAGAAGTGGGCCAGCGCGGTTCGCCGGGATCGTGCGGAGAGTGAGCGCGGGCTAATGGTCGCACCCTGACGAAGCTTCTGGTCGCCGGAGGTCAGCGAACCGGCCGAAAAGGAAACCCACCGTCGAAGACCGCGGGCAGCGAGCCGTCCAGCAGCGAAGCGCCCGGCTGGCCCCCACCTCGGACCCCCTTCTCTCTTGTCGGCAAGCCTCCGGAAACGGAAACGGAGTGCTGCGAGTGTCGCCATTTCGTCGGTCTCTTCGTCGCTGAATGTTTTGTCAACAGTCCCGGAATCCGAAGGCCTCCAGCTTCTCCGGGTTCCAGCTCCGGGCCCAGCCGGCCTAGCAATGTGCCCCGTACTCGCTTCCAGGTGAGCGGCGGCGCACGGCGCCGCGGCTGATGGGGCCGGCGGCCCGACGGCGTAGGGTTAGGGGTGCCTGCCTCACAATGGACATGGGGGACGACTGTTTCGCACCCCAACCTTGGCCCCCAAAGGCCCGAGGACGGGACCCTGGGTGCCCCTGACGAACCCGGGGCCTCGGTGCCGTCCGGATCTCGTCCAACGGCACGCCGGGGCCCCGCCGAGGGGCGTCTTGTCAGTGCCGTCGGAGCTTTGGGTCGAATCGTGATGCGAGATAATCGTTCGCGTTCAGTGCCTGGCAAACGGCTCTGTGGACCCTACTTCCGCCCCGGGTTGGGGCTACTGGGGTCCCTCGAACTCTGCCTCGACTCGGGCGTGATCGAGGAACCCGTAGGCACGCCGCTGCCTTCTGCAAAGCGTTTTTCGGAGGCTGCTTTTGTTTTGCATGTTTATTACTTCGGCTTTGTGAAAGCCGAGAGGACGTCGAGAATCGCACCGCCGTTCCGCTCGGCACTGGCTGCACGAACGAGATGTCATCGCGTTTGTGGGCTGTCGATTGCGCGACCAGTGACGCGGCTCGATCCTGGGGAGCCGACGAAATAGGGCCTGACCGCCCTGCCCTGTTGCAGACGCCGAGGATGGCGCTGACGGGGCATGGACATCAAGGAGCTGGTGCGGTCGCTGTCGGACCCTCACTCGGAGAACATGAAGGCTTGGACCGGGGGCCTGGGACAGCTGGAGAGTAAGTTCTGTTCCTTTTCCAAATTCGCGTCCCCTCCCTTGTCCCAGGTATCTTTCCACAGTTAAAAGTGGCACACCATCTCTGGAGGGACCCTGAGGACTTCTGAAGACAGCTACAGTTGTGACTGGTTAAGAGCCCGAAGCTTTGCCCCCAGCATGCTATCCTTGCCTTCCGCTGGGCTTTGTCAGCGCTTGTGGCAGTGTGCTGTCACAGGCAGAAAGCTGGTGCTCGAGGCGGATCATCTGTTCTTAAAAGGGGCACTAAACCAATAATATAGGTGAAATTTGTCGTTTGTAATGGCATTTACGGCTCACCAATTGGTCATAAGTTACGTTGTCTTAAGCGAGATTGTGTCCAAAATTCATTAAATCAAAATATAAATGTGGTACGCAGCCCCTGGTGCGCGTTTTTGGTAGCTTACTTTGTGACGTTGCATCACTTGCATGGCCAGGCAGGCCAGCATGGGCAGGCGCCCTGCCCGCTGCAGGCTAAGTGGCACAAGCTCCTCCCCGTCACAGACAGCATAGCTGCTAGTAACCGATCCATCCGGTATTTGGCAACCTTGGCCCGTCGCATGCTCGTCAGGCGTGCTCATACCTGCTCGCGCCTCGGATGTGCTATGGCGACATGCGGCAACAGCAGCAGCAGCAGCGAAGTGTCGTCTGATGAGGAGCGTGAGCGTGTACCGAGGAAGAGAGCTAAACTGCTGCCACACCCCTGCGGCCCGTCCGTGTCGTTGGTGTCGTCGATCGAGTGCCTCGCATGCTATGGTGATCTGATACACAAAAACGGGAGGGAGGGCAAGTAAGCATATGTCGGCTCCACCACGGCTACTCCCAGAAGGCCTCGCTCGCACAGTCTGTTTCCGGCTGACGGTTCGCCCGATCGACGCAGTCAGAGAACTTTGTTAAAAAGAAAATACAATAATCTGGTCATCATCCATCTGTGTGAATCACATATCTAGGTGCTTTACCGATCAGGGAAGCTTGCTCGGGCATTATTTTTAAAACTTCATATTTCAGTTCAATCAGTATCTCTTTAATCTCATTGACTACAATCGGTGCTGTCTGCTATCCTCACGCTGAGATATGAGTCTTTCATGATGTCTTTGGTGTTTGTGTGTCTGTATTGGTGTTGCTCCGTTACAATGCTACAACACCAGCGCCACTTTTGTTGGTGAAACTGAGGAACCCCTTCCCTTTGCAGGGCTTCTTGAGAACACGTGCGGCGGCCGAGGCCCCGAGTCTGCGGGCTCGGACATGTTCCCGGGCTTCCCGAGCACCAGTTCGTCCCAGGCTGTGCCGAGCCCCGCCCCGCTGAACCCCGGTGGCCAGAACCCCAACCCCTGGTTCCACCAGTCGCCTTTTTCCATGGGCGGGGACATGCACCCCCCGCCCCCTCTTCGGGCTCTCCCTACTGGCTGCCGCACCCCAGTACCCGGCGGCCGCCAGCGAGCCCCACCAGCCCCGCTACCAGGGCGGCAATGACCTGTACCCAGGCTCGGCCGCACCCTGGTGGCTCGGGGCCTCCGGTGCGGGCCTGCCTTCGTCCCAGTACTTTCCGGGGCCCCCGACCGGGCGGGGGGACCACGTGCCCTTCCAGCCGTCCCCGCCGTCCCCGCAGAAGGGCGGTGGTTACCTGCAGCACTCCCTGGCGGGGCCGCCGGCCAATCAGCAGCACCCGCTTGCGGGGCCCCCGACCAATCAGTCGCATCTGCAGCCTCCCGAGCAGCCGGCACCCATGGGGCTGCACCAGCGGACTCTTCCCTCGTCGTCCCCCCTCTTGGGAACCAGCATGGGGCTCTCCGGGCAGACGGCGTTCAGGGGGCAGGAGGCGGGTTCGGCGGGGCCCATGGTCTCCCAGGGGGCCCCGCCTCAGCAGCAGCACTTTGGGCAGGAGCAGGGCCGGTACGAGGCCCCGCCCCTCAGGCCCCGCAGGCGGGGTTCCGGGCGGAGGGCGGGGCCTGGCCCCCCCAGGAGGCCCCGCCCTCGGCCAAGCGCCCCAAGGCGGAGGAGGAGCCCAAGCCCGAGGAGAAGGCGTCCTCCTCAGGTACCTCCAATGAGGGCACGCCCCGCAAGAAGGGCGCCGCAAGAGGGACGAGGCGAAGAAGAAGAAGCACGAGGTGCCCCTCGACCCCAAGAAGGGCCTGCAGCGCAAGAATATCCGGTGAGCGCAGCTCGCTTTCCGAGGAACGCGCTGCTCGCCTACCACCCGGTGGGACATTCTCGAGTAGCAACAGGTGCAAACATTGAGGAGTCATAGTTCCGGTAGCGTCTGTCAATAACGCGGGTTTGAAGCAGACGACACGCTTGGCTGAAAGCAGCCGACAGCGTCGTCTGCTCGCGGGAGATAGCGTCACGAGCACAGCTCTCGCTTAACCCGGTCGTCTCCATCATATATACCATCAACGAAAAGAACTTTGGCCGAGCTTAGAGCAATCATCGGTGTCGGTATGGGTGTTCATGAGACGGCGGGTGTGCAGGGACATCAAGAACGAGATGGAGCTGGACGAGGTGACGCTGAATGCGCAGAAGGAGGAGCAGGAGCGCATGAAGCGGCTGCAGGAGGCCCGGCTGCGGGCCCTGCAGCAGCAGGGGAGCCACCTGGGGCCCATCGCCCTGGGTAGCTCCAGCTCCAGCTCGAGCAGCGACAGCAGCAGCGACGAGGCCGACGACAGCTCCGACGACGACGTGGACGTGCCGCCCCTGCCACGTGAGTCCCCCTCTTCCTCTCTTCGCTTCCGGGGCATGCTGAACTGGGGACGCGTCGGCGGGGATCCATTTCGGTCTTTGGGAGGGCGAGATCTAACTTTCCTCTCGCAGAGCGAGCCAAGATATTGTCGTGGGTGGAAGGGGCTTGACGAGCGTAAACTGAAAATAAAGGTTTAACCCTTTAACCCCCAAATGATTTCCAGAACACGCACCGAATTTTCGTGGCATGGATGTAGTAAACCAGCGTACGAGCTCACAGACCTTGTAAACCAGGAGTTGGCAATCAGCGACTCACACACTCCGGGACTAATGGCGCAAGAAATAGGGTTGGTTGAAACTCTGGTCTAATCGGACGCATTAAATTTGAAACGGCACACCAGACGGTAGTTTCCCATGCTCGGTTGCTCTATTATTCGTCAGCAATTGTTGGGTGCTGCACTGACACGTTGAAAACAATTTCTGTCGCACACAAGCTTGCAATGGGGATTCTGATAAAAAACGACGCTTTAGAATTTTCGCACAAAAATCTTGAAGTCCACATTGCAAAGAACGATTGGATGCTAACCATCGAGGCTCTTTAGTTCTTCTGGGTCTTTGGATTTTGGAATCTCTTCGAGAAGTATGGACGCAGAACTTATGGGCTTCGAGGCCCCCGCAAGATACAGCATGCAACGCTGGGCATAGCAGTTCACTGTGCATAATACTTATTTTCGGATGCCAGACATGTACGTAACTTAAATACTCTACTCAAGTTACCGTATCGTAAATACTTTTGGGAGTAACTTGGTGTCTTGAAATACTTTCAAAAGTCAGTACTCACTACTCTAACGTAGATACTTTTTGCGAGTAACTTGTTCTCACTTCTCAAGTTACTTGTAAGTTACTTCCGCCTTTTTTCAGAATGTCGAAGGTGACCTAGATTGAGCTTGGGAGACATTTTCTTTTGTGTCCATGGTGGCTTATCTTTTGCCCCCAAGCTAGCACAAAGAAGCTTGTTCCCTCTCCTTCTGACTAGAGTTTTTTTCATTCCACCCAAGGTAATCCTCTGACACGGGGCGCCCCTGGGTGAAGGAGGGGGAGGGACAAGAGGACATCTTTCCTCCCGCACTGATTGGAGGAAAAAAAAAACCTGTCAAACAAAACTATTCTTTTTTTTTTGCTTTTTTTTTAATATAACAATTTGTATATAACTTGAGGGTATCTTAAAAGTAACGAGCTACTTTTATGAGTATTTAGTACTCTGCTCAATTACCTATTTGTCTGGTATTCACTAACTTAAGTACTTTTTTTTAGTATCTTGAACAAGTCTGTCAAATGCTGACCCCCCCCCCCCCCCCTTTCCTCGGTTTTCTATCTGGTCCACTCCGTTCCCACTATGCGCCGATTTGGACCACTGCAGCAAAAGGTTGCCGGTCGCTGTTGTAAACAATAATGCAGATACTGAAGGATGGTTTGGCTTGTAGTTTTGCATCAGCGAATGGCTCCAATCTGATAAACCTGTGCTTAAGGGGGGACACTGGCTAGAGGTTGAACTTCCGAACCACTCAAGTGATCGGAATAAAATTTGCAGGGGAGATTAAATGTCAGATGTAGGTGTACTGTGTAAACTTTCAGCTCTTCAGGACAACTTTACATGCCTGCATTAAAAGATGTGTCACTCTTCGTTAAGAAATCTATGATATGCAAATAAAGCTATTAAGCATAATTTTAACTACTTGACTATAAAGTGGAGGATGCGGGACGTCGAGCTATCTAGTTTTAATTACTCAAATGTAAATATTTCAGAAAGAGTGATTACCTCAAAATATGAGATGCATATCTGTCCTATGTCAACTTTTGAAAACAAAGCTTTTTTTTCAATGAGGACCTTAACTTAAAACAAAATAAAGTAGATAGCCCAGTTCCCCAGTAAATTTCAGTTCAGAAACATCTTGATTGGGGTATCAGAATAATTTTACCTTTGAACAAAAGATTCCTTCTTACGAAATTTGCAGCAAAAAGCGGAACTGAGAAAAATGCATTCAAACATTGAACTCCTTTACTTTGTTACTGCCTCACAGTGTGTTGAATATATTTTATATCAGCGTAACTATTTGGTGCATGGTTATGAAATTTAGTGTAAGGGTGTATAATTAGTTTCTAAAACCGAAAACCTCAAAATTGAAAAATGGATTTTTCAAAAAATTTTGAAACTTAGGCTTATGTCTTCCCTTAAACTGGAAAAACACTTTATTTAGAACTAGCGATGGTCTAAGAAATTTGGAAGCTTGTGGACGTGGGAGACCTCTGCGTGGAACCAAGTTTGAGAACCCGTGCATTAGAAAATGACGCTAGGTGCTTTCTTGTTTTATTTGAGAACTCTTAGCAGATGAAACCTGCATTCTTTGCTCGCATTAGCGGGCGAGTCGCCTGCTGACGACCTCTTGGCTAACTCGGTGGAAAATCTCACTCTCACGGTGACCGCAATTGGACCCCAGGGGGCTGCCGTGAAATACCGACGACTCACCCACCCAAATTTCGACAGAAATAGGATGAAATGAAGGCGTGGGCGCTCAGTGGGTCCGAGCGGTGAAAGCTGAGGCGGTAGCTGCTAATGGAACCTCCAGATAAAGTAGAATATCTATTTATTGATACTGTCAGCCTATTACAGGGCTCCTGCATGAGTAGAAAGGTGTTTAAACAAAACAGAAAGAAGCAATCATGCGCACACAGCTCACACAGGGCCGGTGCAAAAGACATAATTACTTTCATGGTGGAGGAAGCAACTCTAACTCTATACTCGTTTTCACCTCAAGAACTGTAGTAAAAAAAGCTCCCGGCTTCTCGCTGATTTCCACTTTTTTATGGAGAACTCAAATATATGTACCGTAATGTCCCGAGAGATAGCCCACCTAAAATCAAGAGCAAAGCGGGTGAAAATATGGAGTGGGCTAATTTTCTATGTACAATCAAGAGAAGTTGAAAAAATGTTATTTTTAGGTCTGGTGTCCCTTCCAAGCTTGCTATCGTGGCGAGGGGACAACGAATCAAAGATGGCTGTACTTCCCAAGTCAGCAACGTTCGCTTATATCCCGCCAAAGCTAAATAGCCGCATTTACGCCAAGGCCATCGTTGATCCCAACAACTACTATTACTACTACGAGTGGGCTATCTTTCGGTGTTTAAACAAATATAGCAAAGCGAGCCAAAAATAAGGGTGGGCTATCTTTCGGTGGTGGGGCATTTTTCGGGATTTTACGGTAGGTGCATTTTAGATTAGATATATGTTACCTTATCAAGACGTGCACGTTTCAAATGCCAAAAGCATCTCTTCTTCGTCTGACAACCAACTCTTGTAAGAACTAGGTACTTTGCACGGCGTATGAATGATGCGCTAAACTTCCTTTTTTTCTTGAGGTGAAGGCAACTGTAGCACAACTGACCCGTAGCTTGACGATGCGATTGACGAGAGCAAGCACGAAATAAAACCCTTTGAAAAGCAAGCAATCATTTGCACGAGATGTCGCGGGCTTGTTTGTGAAAGAAAAAACAAAAACAAGAACTGCGGCGCTTGTAACAATCCTTCGACTTGAAGTTGTTCATCTAGGAAGTTCTTCTTGCCGCAAATTCAATTTGCCTAGGTGCCATGCATTTCTTGGCCGTTCATCTCGAAATCAAGAAACCTTAAATCTCAAATCCAGAAAAAAAGAAAAAAAAAGAACTGCCCCAAAAGCTGGAAAAACCCAAATATAAATTGCAAGAAAAAACAAGACAAAAAAAAAAAGGGATGATAGGGGAAAAACTATTGTGTAACCACTGACAAGCTCTGCTGTTGTGCAATACACTTAAAGGGCGTTTTTTGTTTTTTGCTTTTTTGTTTTTTGTTTGATAGATGTCTTTAGTGACCACAGAAACAAAAGAAATAAAACGGGTAGAGAAAGGGCGCAGTAAAATTACGAGCCAATAACAAAGAACAGCTGGCTTTTCTTTTTTTTCTAGTTCCTAGACTTTTGTTGGAGTATCAAGTGCAGGAAGGCTTTGCTGGCCAGCAAAGGCTCTTCTGGGGAAGGTGGGCGCTTCATACATTCTTCGAAATCTGTAAAAGTTGAGAGTGGGCACCTGTACAGACATATGTATGCACTTTCCCGGTGTTTATTTATTTGTATATTTATTTAGAAGTACTAGTTTCATTTGGAACTCTGGCAGAGTAGTTACAGTTATAAAAATTATACATTACTTTAGGGGTTCCCAAATTGGGCTCCAAGGGACCCGAGGATTCCAGAGAGTAACCTCAGTGATTCCCTGAGCTCCAAAAGCTCCCGAGCCCTGCTAAAAATAAACTGTAATTTCTCCCAAGTAAAGCTTTTTTCCAGTTTTAGCATTATTTGAACAGGCCTGAGCCATCCATTGATGTATAAACTATCTGCACAAATCGTGTGAGATACTAGTCTAAAGAATTTGTGAGTGAATCTACAAATGTAAATTAAACAATGGTCTCAAATTAACTAAAAAATCCAACATAAAAAAAAAAGAATTGTTCCTTTTTTGATACTTTGTTAGAATGTCTGCTTTAGGGTATATTAGAAGAGTTGGTTGTCCTGGCATCTGGAAGCAGCATAGTGTTGTGGAAGTACAGTGCGCTGCAATATGAAAGACCCACTGGGAGCGCGTGGCCGAGGCGGTGGCTGGCGGGGGCGCTGCAAGCGCTCCGGGCAATTCCATTCTGCTTCGAGGGGAGGATGCTCACTCGGGGCTCAGCTAAAAAAGCACTTATCAGTTTGTGCTGAACCCCGAGTGAGCGTCCTCCTCTCGAAGCAGAATGAAATTGATCGGAGCGCTTGCAGCGCCCGTGCCAGCCACCGCCTCGGCCACGCGCTCCCAGTGGGTCTTTCATATTGCAGCGCACTGTACATCATGCTGAGAGTTGTGCTGTTGCCGGGGACGATCTGCGACCCGAACGTGTCTTCCAGCGGGCGACGTGATCGACATCTCGTCGTCGGACGAGGGCAAGCTTCCCAGGAGGAGGAGGACGACGACGTGGTGATGGTGGTGAGCGACGAGGGCGAGGAGGAGGAGAAGGCGGAGGAGCTGGGAGGCGACGGCTCGCACGTCAACGACGCCCTCAACCAGCCGGACCCCTCGGCAGGGTGCTGGTGAACGTGGGCCACCCGCCCGAAGACCCCGACGTCTTCCTCGCACCCCAGCTGGCGCCCTCGTCAAGCCGCACCAGGTGAGGCGGCTACACCATCGACCAGTGATTTCCCTACACACCCTTAGGGGCGGTGAACACCCCCCCCCTAAAATTTAGACACCCCCCCCCCCCCTAATTTCAATCATTGGAAAAACCCCTGCCCTCGACGCGTGCCGAGACTGTCGTACGGGAGTTCGTCGAAGGTCGACCAGGAGTTTTATCCGTAAGAAATGGACCCTTTCTGAAATTCAGTCTGGCCCCATTGATCACTACCGTCGTCTGAGGAATGGCTCCTGCTTCGTACTGGTTGTAGCCTCTCGGTGACTGGCAAAAAAAGAAGTTGATGATGCAAGGCCTGCACGTTCAATACGTTAGCACTATGCGGCGCAGAAATTGAATTTGAGAGAGCGCGTAACTGTTCGTTTCTAACTCTGTTCCAGTCGGTATGTTGGGGGCACACTGTCAGCTTTGAAACCCCTCGATGTAGAGAGTTCTATAACGGTGTCTGTGTATTTGCACTTCGTTCTGACTGGTGTCATCTTTGTCACCATCGAAACTGAGATGTTGAGAATGAACAGCATAGTGAAGAACACATTATCGTCTGGCATTGACTCGCGGAAGGGGCGGTGCACGATAAATTACTGCGGGCTACGGGTTCATTACCGCCGTTAGCGCGGCAAAATTTAAACTTCTATTTTAGTCGCCGGATGGCACTGGGTTTTCGGAAGGGTCCATTTGGTGGATGTGCAGCAGTTCCAGCTATCATGGCGGTGGGCAGTGTGTCTGTTGCTGTGGAGCAGTGGTGCACAATTAAATTTGTGGTAAAGGAGGAAATTAAACCAGCTGAAATTTTGGGAGGATTGCGAGCGCAGTATGGGGAACTAAATAACGTCATGGACAAGAGTGTGCCAATGATGTGAACGGCTTGGCGAAGGACGACAGCTGGTGACAAGTGGACCATGCAGGCGTGTTTGTCCAACTGCAGTCACAGTTCCCAGTACTTCCTATCTCAGAGGGAGCTGCCAAAACGATGGCAGCGGTGCCTAGACCTGTGGAGTATACTTGGAAAAACTGACATAGTTCTATGGTTATCAGATTTTACATTTCCTCTGTAAGAATAAAAGTCTCGGTCAACCTTGAACAACCCCTGTGTGTGTGGATATGAATGTCATGAGATAAAATCCTGCCCCTGTCAGATTCAGTAGGAACAGGCACTGCACTGAATGGCATTACTGTTCAACTCGTGGTTAAAGTCCCGTATTAGTGTTCACACCTGAGGCCAACTTACTCCTCCACTGCAGTTATAGAGGTTCTTACCTCTCAGAGCAGCCAACATGGTTTAATTATGTTTAGGCTCTCATAGTTGCATGTGACTAAGGATGCCTGAAACCAGTAAAATCTGCACTGCATGCCACCTTACATGCACTCGAGATTCATCACATTTTGTACAAGGCTACAACTCTCTTCAAGCATCAGTTTGGTGTCTGTTGCTGACAGAAGACAGTCACCATTTTAAAAGTGTTCGGCGAATCTTGACTGTAACAAGCTGTCTTTTCGCCTTTTTTTTTTTTTTGAGGATGTGCAAACATTTATAGAGCCACTCTTATTGAACCACGTTCAGGCACTGATAGCTACGTGCAACGTAGGTTGCCTGAAGCCATGTTCACCCAGTTTAGTGCTCAGCGAAGGTTCGCTGTGCCAAATAACTTTATATATTTGTTCAACATTTGGGCCACCAAGAAAAGAGAGTTGTCATTTCACATGCGTTCATTGAATCCTGACTGTGACAAGCCACTGACGGTCATGTTGCTTACGTGCCTGCAGAGTGGTTGCATCCACTTCCTCTTTGACAAATTGATAAACATTCCTAGAACCGATCTGATTAGACCATGTTCAGGCACTCGTAGTTGCACGCAACTAAGGTTACCCAAAACCTTGATCGTGCAACCTCGCACGCAGCGCGGGTTTGTCGCATTGCACGCAACACGATGAATCCTTTCGGACGTCGGCGAGGAAAGAGTACCGCATCGTGAGCAATGGGTAAATCCGGACCGCGACGCACCCACGCAGATTGGCGGCATCCGCTTCCTGTTTGACAACGTGGTGGAGAGCGTGGGTCGCTTTGACACCTCGAGCGGCTTTGGCTGCATCCTGGCGCACAGCATGGGCCTGGGCAAGACGCTGCAGGTGGTGTCCTTTGTGGACGTGCTGCTGCGCCACACGGGGGCCAAGAAGGTGCTCTGCATCACCCCCATCAACACCATCCAGAACTGGCTGGCCGAGTTCGACAAGTGGGTGCCCGCCCCGAGGTGGCCCCGGCCTCGGTGCGGCCCCGCTCCTACCACGTCTACCTCCTCAACGACATGTACCGCTCCACCCCCGCCAGGGCGGACCTCATACGTGAGTCCGGTTCTGCCACGCCGCCGGGCCCTTACGTCCGAGATCGCAGGGTCACGGCGCTTTCGCCGTCGCCTTGCGCAGATTGCGCACGTGTCGGCGTAGGGTTTCCGCGTTTTCGGATAAACCCGAAAAACACTCGCGGGTAAATTTTTCGTCAATTCGAGGTTATCTGTAAAAGCTCAGAATTTGGAGGTCGTGACGACAAAATAACAAGCAACAAAGGCGGTGTTTTACTAATAAACTTTGTAAGACCATAGGCTCAGTGGTCGCTAGGAAGTGCCACTTCAGTTTCCTTTGAAATATTGAACTACCGACAAAAGGGGTTTGCATTTTAGCTTGTCAAGGTTCCTTTGGGACAATGGGTCATGGCAGCCAAATTTTATTTATTTTGTTTTTGAATTTTAAAAATTGGGCGCACGATAAAATTCAGAATTTCAAAGTTTATTTGAAAAGCACTAAATAATTTTTCTTTACCTTTATCAAGCTGCTTTAAGCTCATTTTCGAATTGCAGAGAATTGGGAATCTAACGCAAGTAAACTCCAATGAACCCCTAATTTTTGGCAAAAAATAAACTCCGAAAAATGCCCTCCGAATTCCAGGAGAAATGAACTCAGAAAACACGGAATCCTACTTCTACGGTTGTGGCGAAATGCTCGGTCACATCTATTGCCGGTGTACCCTCCTCCGTTCCAAGAACACACATTTCTTTGCCGACGAGGAAATGGATGTGTCGCTTCTCGATTCTCGGAATTCTTGGAACGGGGGCTGCACCAGCGATAGTTGCGACTGAGCATCTTGCTGGGCTGTATAAGCGATAGGCTGTTAAAAAAAAAATGTTAGTTGCGAGTGCGTTCTGTATTTTCCCCTTCCTTCCCCTCGTGTACTTTGGGCACCTTTTTAGGGAATCGCGTTCAATCGTAGGCACGCGAGTCCCAGCCGATCGCGGCAGTCGTGCCCAAGCCCCGTGTCGGCCTTCTTTAGGAGACGTTGAAAATTCAGCACTGCGGCTTTGTGATCAAGGAGGTGTTGGCCCTATTCCCAAATTTAGGAGGGGAGGTGCAAAAGTGATGCCTCCAAATGATTTTTCTCAGAAGGTATTGCACGTTCGTTTATGACAATAACGTGGGCTGTGGCTACGTTCTTCGCGAGCATTTAGTCATTTTTCAATAAATCCTTCGTCATTGTCTACTCTCTCTCGCCGTTGCCACGTAAGTCTCTCCTTTCCAGTCTTTTGAGTCTGCTCAGGCTTCGGAGGGTGTCATATGCAGCTCCAGCTCGTTTAGATACACTTTTTGGGACTGCCTCACACCCATCCCTAGATAGCTGCTTGCAGGTTATTTATGACCACGAAATGGCATCCTCGCAAAGGTTTTTTTCAAGCCACGCAATAGGTATAACCATTGGGGACTTGATCAGGCTATTAAAAAACAAAGCATGCGCGACCAAACGTCTGACTGGTCGTGCGACATGCCCCCAAAAAATACGTAAGTTAAGGTGAGGAAGATAAATCAATTACCGCCAAATCCGGTCAGAGGTCGGCCAATCATGGCCTCACGGGAATGCACACGATGCAGTGATTGACCGGCGCCTGATCGGGTTCGGCTGTCTTCCTTCACACGTCATACGGCCAGTCAGACGTTAGATCGCTTGTGGGTGCGGTCTGACTGGACCCCCATTGGTCATCACCTGTTGGGTGGCTTGAAACAACCTTTGCGAGGATGCCATTTTGCCGTCGCTGATAAGCTGGAAGTAGCTGTCCAGGCCACTCTCAAAAAGTGGTTCCAGCGTCGCTATGGAGAGGCTGCTACGCAGGTGGTGCAAGGGCATTCAGCTACAGGGGAGGCTGTAAAGAGGGTGGACATAAGTGCAGACCTCTAAGTAACCGGTATCTGCAGCAAAACAATGAACTCTGAATCAGTACAGTACGCACCTCGTATATGGTGTTTTCAGTCAATGAAGAAAGCACTCGGAAGATTTAATATTTTGAACGACAAGTGCTGAACAATGATGGAGATTTTAGTGAAAAATTACTACCGTTTATTGCCGCATACAAGTCGTCCGTTTCAGAAATGGGTCTCTCAGAAATGCGTACAAAAAAAGATTATCAATGACAAAAAAAAAAAAGAATTATTGGTCAGATTTTGAGGAGGGGGCGTGGTTAGGACTGTATTCGGAGTCTACCTTTACATGGTGATGTGCGGTAAATGTTTGAAGACTGTAGCAATAATTTGTATGAATTTTATTAATTTTCACACTATATGAGAAAGATATTCAGAGGTATTACTCTCGTACATTCCCTTGTATGAAGCCTGCAGAAAAGTTTTTTTGCAACACTTGAAATAACTGATTGTACATCAAAACATCAAATTTCGCCAGAAGGCGGCCCCAGAGGCGATGGCCGGGATGCAGAAGTTCCATAGCACCCACGTCAAAAGTTTTAACTGATAGACACTGCTCACGGATGGCAGAAGTAGTCCATGCACACGAAAAGATTTGTGAAGCGAAAATAAACGGTGCCACCGCACGAGGTGGCACCATCCATGAGCCACGTCGTAATTAGCCACCTTACTTACGCTGCCTACGGAAAATACTAGCTTCATGCCTCTCGTGTTTTCATTCACTTTATTTACCCAAGTAAAAGTGTAGCCTTCTTTGCTCGTAGTTTTGTCATTCCTTTCTGGGCCTTTTACATCTGTGAGGTGTGTTCTTTTACGTTACGTAAATGAACACGATCGATGCTTCTTCTTTAAGTTATCGGATATCATACTGTTTGTTTTTCCTCGTAGTCGAGTTTATATGCTCGTGTTTTTGTGCGTTTGTGCAGGACATATTTCAAACACACACATTTCTCTAGAGTTCTCTATTGATAGCAGAAGTGTTTTTCTTACCCCATTTTAACGAGGAAGAAGTGTTGCCAATGAAAGCATGTCAAATTCATTAATATAGAAGAATCTCCCGCACACACGCTTATGTGAACAAAATGTGTTAGCAGATGCAGCTACAAGATGTCTCATAGTATGTTTATTTTTATAACATTACATCCGTAGCAGGTAAACATTCTCTCGGCTTCCTTCCATTCGCTTAGCACTGATCTTGCAACTACTGTGCGTGTTCCCACGAAACGGGACACGAGGCTTTGTTAGGCCGGGACTGTCCCGACCAGAACTGGACGTCTGGTCACCCTAATTTTGGCTACTCTCCCGCCCTTGGGCACATCCCAAAGGATGTAGTAAATGAACGGGGGTGCCTGGTTGCTGCAGTGGACTGGCACAACAAGGGTGGGGTTCTGCTCATGGGCTACGAGATGTACCGCATGCTGGCCCTCAAGAAGGTGTCGCGTCCCAGCAAGCGGCGGAGGCGCAAGGAGGAGCCCGAGGACGACTCCCGCCACTCCCAGCTGCTCCAGGGTACGCCCGCCCTCTCTCTCAGAGTGTGCGTCTCGGTTGCTGGCACGCTTTCCGTTTGGAGGCACTGGAGCCACTAACTAGCTACCCTTCAGCGCAACCACACCTCAGCCCTTGACCCCTTAAAGACCGATGACCAGTTCGCGCTTTCCGCTTTTCCCCCGCTTCCTTCTCTCCCCCTTCTACCCTGTCCACCGTTGCCTGTTTGCTCCTCCCCCAGGGTGAGAAGGATCTTCTGCTTTTCAGAATCTTGTGTCTGGTCGTCAGCCTTTAAAATGGTTATGACAAGCCAAAAATAAAATATGAGATAACTATACTGCTAGGACCCAATGTATGTTCCTATAATCCTGCTAAATTTGTTTTGAAAATGGCGCGATAGTTTCGTGGATAAATCGATTTATATGCGGGCCCCTCGAAGGGGCAGGTCCGGGCAGAGCTGGAGGTTGGCTACGTAGCCAGCCTCCAGCGCGGTGTCTCCTTGCACGCACTCTCAGACTTGGCTCTCTTGGCGTCTCGAGCCTCAGCTTCCTCGTGTACCTTCCACGTTTCGAGCATGCGGTCCGTGACGATTACGTCTACGGCATCGCTCGCCTTGTCGAAGTATTCGACATTGATCGCAGCAGCGATGAGAGTGATTGCTATCAAGAGATGTTGGAAGCTGTTCAATTTGACTGCAACCCGCTGGAGACCAGCTCCAGCGACGACGAGTTACGGACGAACTCGCCGTGGTCACCGTCGTCCGGGAATATCTCGCAGGCGCATGCAGGGTGGAAGGTCAACAGGCCGGGCGCGAGAGCGAGAATAGCTTTCGGGTTACCGAGTTGCGTGAGCGGTTTTGATCGTACCGTGGCGAGGAGAGCTTGGGCGATCATGGGGCCGCCTAGAATGAGAGAGTATTCATGGTCACGTGGTTTAGGGGCACCATGGTGTGACTAACTTGGGCAGTGTTGCCTGGTTGCCAGATGAAAATGATAAAAATTCGTAAATTTAATATTGCAATTACCAGAGCTCTAAAAATCACGTAACTTGGTGTCTATACTAAGTAGTTTATGAGCATTCCATTTCAAGAATAATCTATCCGTTTAATTTTTTGGTTATAACCCCTTTAAGTAGCTACCCTCCAGGTCAACCACAGTTCAACCTTAACCCCTAAACTTTTTTTATTATTATCTTTTTTTTTTTATGTGCGGCCTGGGCTGCACATGTTTCCACAATCAGTTGCCATCCTTAGAAACGTGCAGGATAAAAAACATGTGCTGCCATATCTGAGCAGCACCGCAAACTAAGCTGTGAACGAGCCTGGGTCGTTTAAAACAGCCAAGAGGCGAGGTAGGGTGTGCGAACGAGCTACACCCGTCCTAAACAGTTTGGGGACTGCCTTAGGTGGATGAGCTAGGCTCGTTCAAAACAGTTAGGGGTTAAAATTGTTGCCAGTTGTCTGGAGCTTTGTCCGAAATTACAGGAAATGGTATTCCTGCAATTCCCGCAAAGCAACCCACAATACCTTTTGCGTTACCGCCGCTTTTGCCGCAATGTCACAGTGTCACTCGAAAGGGGTTAATATTTTTGCGTTTGCCTTTGCATATTCATTTCCACGAAATGTATGTCTTCTCACGTTTATTGTATGTCAATGTGACTCCAAAATGCCATAGTTTTCGGCTTATGCCGTTTGAATAAAGGCGACTGGTTTGCTCCGCAGACGTCTACCAGGCCCTGGTGAACCCCGGCCCAGACTTGGTGATCTGCGGCGAAGGCCACCGCATCAAGAACTGCAACGCTAGCACCTCGGCCGCACTCAAGAGCATCCGCACCAAGTGCGTACTCATTGCCCTGAGCCGAGTGTTTGTTCAAGTTTGAGACATCTGTGAAACCATTTCTTTAATTTGGCTAACTAGCACTCCGAGCTAATTGTTCGCATACCAGTTCGCGCTTTCCACTTTTCCCTCGCTTCCTCCTCTCCCGCCTTCTACCGTTTCCACCGTTGCGTGTTTCCTCCTCTCCTTCCTTCCCTCTACCCCCTCCTCCCCTACCCCTGCTCTGCTAAGCCCACAATGGCTAAGCCATAGACTCCTACTAGAAAGAAAAAGGGGTTAGGTTACAAAATAGCAACCCCAACATCATTGTCAAGCAGCCTTGAGTTTGTGAGTTACAATGCTGCTGATGTCTGTGCCGTGCACTGGTATTTCTTTATATGTTCCCCTTGGATTTTTTTTTTTTTTTGGGGGGGGGGGGGAGGGGGGCAATGTTGCTAGATATGACTGGAAGCAGTTCTTAATTTTAAAATGCTTCATTTTGTTTTATTTATTTTTTTGGCAGGTTGGATTTTGGAAAATATCTTCTGCGCATGCGCAGCCCCACACTGGTTCGAAAGTTGAGCACGAAAACACGCGATTGCGTCTTTGAGCGAAATAAGCCACGGCCTCTGGAGAAGGGGAGATAGATTCTGCTTCCTAGATGCGGTGACCCGTGGGTGATTGAGTTTCCCCACCATATCCTTTGTACATATTCTGACTTATCTGCAGCTTATCTTTTGCCCTGAAGTTCGTACAAAGAAGCTTCTTCACTCTTCTTTTCTTGTGACTTTCACATTTTCATACCAATGCATTCCAATCTAGGGTTCCAACAGGAGGCAGTAGTTATTTAGAAAAAACGGCAATTCACATCGATTAAAAACGTGCAGTGATCAAAAGAAGCACCCCGCAAAGACATACCATGCAGTGCGAGAAACAAACTCGATTCTCGAGTTTGTTTCTTGAGTGTGCTGCCAAACTCTGTTCTCAAGTGTGCTGCCAAGGCCACGACATTGGTAGCACCCATGACAAAAAACAAAAATATGTAATAAAAAAATAAAAGGGAAAACCAATAGAGTGGGATTCCTAAAAAAACTTTTTCTCTCTCTATAGAAAAGTCAACCTAGCAACAACAAAAAACAGTAAAATCAAACAGTAAAAAGAAAACGGCAGAAAATGAAGGCAAAGCAAAAGCAAGGAAGAGTCAAAAAAAAAAAAAAGTCAAGTCAAAATGTGTTTTTATTTGTAAACAAGATGTTAGATAATTACACTTATTCAGACGGGGGTCCCAAAGTTTTCAAAGAAAACTGTTGAAGGGACCCCTTCAAGAAAGGGCAAACAAAGATAAACAAGGCATTCAAAGAGCGATTGCACAGTCAATGTTGTTTTTCTCCTACGCCTCTTCTCGCCTTTTGCTGCCCGTGGCCAGAGTCATTTTTCCTCGGCACGTGCAAACCGCTCGACGATGGCAGTGCTTGGCGAACGCCTCCCTACCAGGCGTGCGGCGCGCCGTTCTACGCGTCGAATGTACCAGGTGGTGAAGTTTGACTCAGGCGTGCGAGAAGGCACTTATGCTTTTAGATGGGATTTTCATGGGGGTGCTTCAGCCGTTCGAAATAGGCAATGTTTCGAAATGTCTGGGTTCGATATGATGGGGCTCGGCTGTACTTTGCAGAAAGCCGGCAAATGCAAAGTGTGGCGTCTGTTTGCGTCGACTTGTTGCGTCGTTTTTGCCCATTAGACATTCAGGGTAATTCTCTCGGTACAAGAGGATGTGCCACACAAATTGCCCGACCGCGCCGGCGTGACCATTTTTCGCTCGGCCACGTCCGCTTCTACGTGCCGCATCACGTCCGCGCACGGCACGACCTTGACGTCGAAACGCGTTCCGTCGTCTCTCGCGGGCGCGTCTATGCTGCTGAGCGGTTATCCTAACCGCTCGGTGGCATCGCGAAGAGCACGGGGCAAGGAGCATGACCGCGCTACCCTCCGCGCAACTGCTATTGGCCTCAACGCACTGCTCCTCTTCTGCAACCATCATCCGCAAAGGGGTGAGGACGTTGCCGCCATACTCGCCTTCCCCGGTGCCAAGGCCACCTGCAATAAACGTGCGTGAGCTCCGTTACAACCGACCCTGCGAAAGTACCGTCGATGTTCCGTATGGTTGAGCCCCGTTAGGGGCAGCGCCGCCTCGACGACCCGTCTCGACCCCGACTGAGCCGGCCGGCACGCATGTTTTGGTTGCAGGCGGCGCATTGTGCTGACGGGCTACCCGCTGCAGAACAACCTGCTGGAGTACTGGTGCATGGTGGACTTTGTGCGTCCCTCGTACCTGGGCACCCGGTCGGAGTTCTGCAACATGTTTGAGCGGCCCATCCAGAACGGCCAGTGCCTGGACAGCACCCCCAAGGACCGGCAGCTCATGCGCTTCAGGGCCCACGTGCTGCACAGCCTGCTCCAGGGATTCGTGCAGAGGTACTTGCTCTCCCTTGGGAGAGGGGCTGGTGACTGCTAGAGCCGTACTAGAGCCACCACTGGGGCTACACTTCGCTGCAATGTCGCTTTAGCTGGTGGTCTATGATGCAAGTCGAAGAACTGCAATATTTTCACAAGAGAAGTTTGGTTTAGGATTTCAGGCTGTTTTATTACCTCTGACTTTTCGTATATTACGTATAAAATAATAAGTACCGAATGTGATACTCGTGAATCTGAGGAAGTCCCGGCGACCCAGAAAGGCACAAGTTTCAGCCATTTCTGTGTGAGTGGTTCTTCAAACTGCGACGTTGCCCGCCGTCCTTTGTTTTTGAGAAGTAGGCCTAGCTGTCTCCTCTCCATCGCATTCTCCTGTAGCTTAGATGTCTCGCAGTAAGTTAAGAAGAAAACTATTTTTCCAACCTGGAAAGGGCATAGATGCACGTCTACGGTAATATTAAAACATGTTTTTTCCTTTTTGTTATTTTGGGGCATCTTTCACAGAATGACTCTATGATCTCCCTGCCTAATGTGCAGGGAGATCATAGAGTCATTCGCCATGAACACCGTAAATAACAATGTGTCAAACCCTTCCCTCCTGCTGACGAAAACTGAGGTTGAATTTCTAAAATCCGAGATGAACCCCCCTCCCTGACTTGCACTTTGCGTTTTTATTCTCTCCCCTTCTCCCTTTCCCTCCTGGGTATAGTCGGCTGCTCGCTGCTGAAATTTTTACTCGTCCGTTGCTAGTTGAAAGATGTGTTGTAGTGTCCCAGTTTTAATTGTTTTATTCTTTCTTCATCCTTGAACTGAACCAACACGCTCTTCTCCCAAGCATTCAGAAGGTCGTTTTCTGAATTGTCGTGGCATATTCAGGGGGATGCCACCGTGGGTCACGTGGCCCGTGCCGCTACGAACCACGCGACCATGTAACGTGCGTCAGTCCACGCAAGGTCGCACAAATTCCCTTCTCTCAATTTCGTAAATTGTTTTTTTTACGCAGAGTGAGGTTAGGGTTTCGTAAGAAAACGGCCCACAAAAGGTGCGACACTGAAGGGTAGCACACTACACTTAGCGGGACGTAAACTCTATTAAATTTAGCAGCACCCCAGGGTTGGGAAGAGCTCATAAATAAACGTCCAGGGCCGCTCAAACCGTGCTGCACATTCTGCGCTTCTCGGCTGTTTGTAGGATTCAGTTGCATTTGAATTTGGTCATTCCGTTTCTGTCATTCGTAAACGTTCTACATCGTATCTGTGTGAGTTTTGTAGACCGTAACTTTTTTGTAAATTACGCAAAGTGTGTTGAGCGAGCGTATGTCTGACAGGCGCGGGCATGCGGTGCTGCGTGACGCCCTGCCCCGCAAGGAGGAGCACGTGCTGCTCATCCGCATGACTCCGATCCAGCGCACCCTCTACCGGGAGTTTGTCAAGGAGTTCCTGCACAACTACCGGGCCACCAACCCGCTCAAGTTCTTCGCCGTCTGCTGCAAGGTGGGCACCTTTCCTGCCTCTGCGTCCTCTTTCTTTTAAAGCGACAGCTTTGTGCGGGAGTCCCCCACGGACGTTGCTCACTCGTGCCGGCCGCTGCGTGGCGAGGTCACGGGACAGAGTGTCTGCAACGGAGCGATGCTGCTTGATTAAATTCTAGCGGTAGCCCCCCTAGAAGAAGGGAAGTGTCGCATGATGTCGGAGTATCGTACGACGTTACAGTGTCACGTGAGACGCGGTCGGTGCACGACGTCGCAGTGTCACGACACGTCACGGTATCTCGCGACGCGACATCACGATTTCTCAGCTAAATTTGGCGGGAAATGTCTCCGCTAAATTCCGATAGAAAATGCTGCTCGTTAGAAGCGACCCACCAGGTGCCTTCGCTCCTTCATTGTATTTAATGAAATGTTTACGCCAGGTGCAATTTTTTAAAATTCGCAGTGTGTTATAGGGGTAGCAGACTCCCGCAATGCGCTGCTGTAAGAAAGGAGTGTCACGAGTGCTGCGTTCATCTAAAACTGGAGCTGTTGAGCACGAGTTTCAGCGTAACACTGACCCAACTCTCGTGTCCGACGTCCACCCCGCACTGACTTCCGGTGGTTGGTGTAGGAAAGAAAGCACTCGAAAGCACACTTGCTGTGCCTCAATCACCGATCCTTCTTTGTGGCAAAGGTGCGCGGTGCCTGGGACAAACCACATGGAGGAGCAAAGGCCACAAAAACTCTCGTTTGTTTCCCGAGGCATGGCCAAGGAAACTTGTCGGGCCGCTGCCGCCCTTTCTCTTTCGCTTCGCTCCTCCCCTCTTTCAGCTCTCTGTCCCCGAGCTGTGCTTCTTGTCATTCTTTTGCACGACTGTAGTAGGTCTCGAAAGGGATTTGGGCTTTTGCAGTCCCCTGTTTATAGTGCCGTCTCTCTCTCCGACGAGCACGCATGCTCGGCTTCTTTGGTTCTGCCAGTTTCATTTCTCTGTGGAGTTCAAAATTCGTAATCGTATATTGTGTATCAAGCGTTATTGTAAAGGAACCGAAAGTCTCTTCAATTTATTTACAAGATTATACTGTCGTAACTCAATTTATCAAACCCGGTCTTACGAAATTTCTGATTCAACGAACAAGCTCTAATTTCTTCGCAGATTCCCGTACGGCTTAGTGCTTTTATGAACTCGAAATAACGAAATGAGTTTGACCATCAGCTCGATTTATTGAAGAATTCCCCAAAAGATGAGTCCAAAGAAGGATAATTTCAAAAGCTTTTTTGTTTAGAATGCCTCGAAAAACGTTGCTGGTGTGCCAGCAATAGTGCTAATGCGATCTTGCCTTTGGTTTTACGGAAAAACAGACTGTGCATTCTGGGCTTTTAGTTGTTTATAGGCAGGGTGTCGAACCGGAACCGAACCAAACCGAAAACCGGAACCAAACCGGTATTTTTTCCGAAACTGAACCCGAACCCGAACCGTTATATTGTTATCGCGATGAACCCGAACCGGAACTGAACCGGAAAAAAATAACGGTTACCGGCTCATGTCAAAACGGTTCGGCCACGCGCTGTTGACAATGAATGTGCTATCAATGCCATTTGTTTTTTAAGTGCCGTCAACTGACACACACCTCGCTTACATATTTTTCTTCTCCACTCAGTCTTAGGAATATAAACGCTGCATCCATGAATCTTGACAAACGCTGCATCCATGAATCTTGACATAGGAACCAGTATTGCGCTGGTCGCGGCTTGCACGGAAGAAAAAAATTGGAAGGCTGTGCAAAAAAAAAAAAAAATCGCGTCACGGGATTTCATTTTTTTACAATCTCGTAAATCCTAAATGCTGCTGTGTGCTCATTTCATAACACGTTTCTAGAACGCGAGTTCTTGAAGCTTGCTTCCATCGGAATGAGAAAAGAAAAGGCTGTGGAGTTTGATAATGTTTGAGGGAGAGAAGAAATTTTATTTACAGTTGAAATGAGCATTCATGAATTATATCTGCTCTTCGCTGCCCCAACCACCGGTCAGAGTATATCGAGCTATGAAGTGTCAAGATTTACATGCCGTATTTTTTCGTACCGGAAACTTGATAAATGCGAGGAAAAAAACAGGGATACAAACCCTAGTCGCTCGCGGAGAAGCGAAGCTGCGCGCACTTTCGAATTTGACAAAGGATCTGCCGAGCTTCTGTTGCTTCCGTCGCCTGCCCAGCGTAGTCATGGGACTCAAGCGGGCGCGTGCGCTCAAACCAACGCTCAGCAGACGCTGGAGTTAGCGCCCGTGACAGACAGCCCTGTCATCAGACAGTCGTTGTTTGCCGCTTGCATTGGCTACAGGCTTTTATAAACGTTATGCACTACTAGTTTCGACGATGTATCCCGTTTCGTATGTGCTGATTTCAGATGTTTTATTTGTAATTTATTTTGATGTTGCAATTTGTCATTTATAATTTCCGAACCGGTTCGCGAACCGGTTCAGCGCTCGAACCGGTTCGCGAATCAAATTAATTGAACCGGAACAAAATAAATTTACCTGAACCTGAACCGTAACCGAACCCGTATTTTTTTCAGGTTTGAAACACTGTTTATAGGGGTGTGCAAATACTGAATAGTAGTTATCGAATCGAATACCGAATCGAATTAAGAAAAGAAAAATCGAATATCGAATCAAATAGTGATTTTATTTGTAGGAATTTTTTAAAGTGTGCAGTGAATGAGATGATTATATGTGCAGAGTATGCGCCTGGTGCAGAATATGCATCTTGTGCGGAACAAAAGCTGCATATGTATGGGAAGTTCTGGTGAAAAAAAAAAGAAATAAAGAAAAGCAGCTGATGATGGACGTTGGGTACTAAAGATCCAATTTTATGGCGCAAACATGATCAATCTACCCTAAGCGTCACAAAACCCAAAGTTACAGCCACGTGTGCCTTTTTTCTCGTTAGAAGCATCGACCTAACACCGCAATGTCCTTTTTTATATTTGTATATCTCAGAAAGGGGCATTTTGCGTATATTTGGTCTCAATTTTAAGGGAGAAGAATGGCACCCAGGATTTGATTTTATATAAATAAACAGATAGGGGTTAAATCTGAGTAAACAGGCTTAAACAATGTATTCTGAAGGAAGAAAAAAAACATGTGGTTAGGTGGCGCAAGTCACCGTCCAACTGCCGGTATGCATCTATTTTTCCGTCTCATCTATCCTACTTTAGAGAGCCTAGACTTAAAAGAGGAAGCAAACGAAACTGAAACCACCGAGACAGCTCCTGCGCAGATTGGTCGTAAGTGCGCGTGTATTGTGTTGTTGCATAAAAAGAAGGCGAGCGCGAGCAAACGTAAGAGCCTCGACGCCTGCCCGATCGACGCTTTCTTTTCGTCACCTTCTCGCAGTTCGTAACTCAAACGCGGCGATCGAACGGTTAGAAACCCTCTCAAATCTAGGCACACTATTTTTCCGTTCTGTTCCGAATCGGAATTTGCGGCTTGCGGTTCCAAAAGAATGACGACGAAAACTCGGCTGGTTTCATCGGCGTGGTTCGTGGTTTTCTTTATGTAATCTTGCAGTCGCCGATTTCTGTGAGTGTGGCAAGTGTGTTCTACATAGGCGCTTCAATTTAAAATGAGGGGCTTTACTCGTGAAAAGAATTAGGCATGGCGCGGAATTCTGGCCTACCAATAATTCCTTTCTGGAAGCGGTGCAAACAGGATGTTCTGGTTGTGATTCAAGGCTAGATTGTGTCACGATCATGAGTAAATCTACGTGCTATGAAGTTTGTGGCGTTCGTTACTTTTCTTTTTTCTAACCTGCGCGTTACATTTTTGTGGAATGGTAGGACCAATAGGTGTTTCTCGCATGGTCTGTCTAACATCACGGCGCTAACATCGGGAGAAAAACGGCTGTTCTGTCAGCTCCGCGCCGACTGCGCGTCTTTGGCCGAATATACCGAACTATTCGAGTGACCGAATACTAGGAATTCAATTCGCGAATCGAATTATTCGGGAACTTGCTATTCGATTCGAATTCCTATACCGTATTTACCGCACAATGAACGCACTCGCGTAATGAACGCACCCCCAAGTCGGCTCTCAAAATTTCGACTTTTTTTTCCCTCGCGTAATAAACGCACCCCCAACTCGGACGTCAAAATTTTGACCCCCTCCCTCCACGCGCGCGAAATGAACGCACTTTTCTATCCTGGTGCAGCGAAGTCACGAATGCATGTGCAGCGTGAGCGAACAAAACGCCTTGTGAAAGGCATTAAAAAAATAAAACAGATCCAACGGAAGCAAAAAAAAAAGCATAAGAGATTTTTTTTTTTTTTGCACAGCGCAGTTTGGATTTTGGGTTGCGCGCCGCGCGCAAGGAGTTAAGAAAGAGAAGCGGAGAAGCCTTCGCCTAAGCAAAGCGAAACAAAACAGATTGCGAAAGGCGGCAAAAAAAAAAAAAAAATCCACGGAACCAAGAGAAAAGAAAAAAACAAAACAAAGGAGCTTTTTTTTTCTTTTTTTTTTTGCACAGCGCAGGTCGGTCTCGGTCGCGAGCCGCGCAAGAAGATAGGAAAGAGAAGCGGTGAAGAACTCGCCTAAGCAAAGCGAAACAGCTTGCGAAAGACGAGAAAAAAAAAAATCCACGGAGTTAAGAGAAAAGAAAAAAGCATAAAGAGGAGCTCTTTTCTTTTTTCGCACGACGCAGTTTGGTTCCAGGGTCGCGCGCCGCGCACAAGGAGATAAGAAAGAAAAGCAGAGAGGCCCTCGCCCAAGCAAAGCGCACATAATGAAGGCATCCTGCCCTCGCCTCCTCCTCGCACTTTGGAAAGAGAAGCGAGAAGCCCTCGAAATGAACGCACTTTTCTACCCTGGTGCAGCGAGGTCGCGAAAGCATGGGCAGCGTGGGCAAACAAAACAACTTGCGAAAAGGGGGGGGGGGGGGAACAAACAAACACAGAAGCAAGAAAAAAAAAACATGGAGAGGGGCATTTTTTTTTTGCGCCTCGCAGTTTGGCTTTGGAGTTTCCGGCGCCGCGCGCAAAGAGATAAGAAGTTACGTCGATTTTTGCGGGATAAAAGGTCCGTTCATTATGCGAGTAAATACGGACGCAAAAGTTTACCCCGCGTAATGAACGCACCCCCCAACTTTGCCTCGATTTTTCGGGAAAAAAAGTGCGTTCATTATGCGAGTAAATACGGTATTCGAGTGTTCACACACCCTTAGTTGTTTATACTAGATGGTGCTAGCTAGTTCATGGTGTTTCATTCCGTAGTGTTGCCGATTGATTAAGCAGATTAAGCAGGAAACGTTGACATGGCAGTACTGTTCTTATCGTCTTCTTCAGTCTTTATTGATCTCATCACTTCTTCTTCCGTCTCCTCAGACACTACACATTCCTGTTGTGTACGACAGATGGCACTGATGGAGTTCGGCGGCCATTCGATCTTGGTTCGGTAGTTCGGTGTTGGTTCGCCCTCCTGTTGGGCCTAACGACGGGTGTGGCGGATATGAACGGCTGGACGTCGCCAAGACAAGAAGGGCAGAGAGGTTTTCAGTCATCGCACATCTAGCGGGAGCTTTCCACTTGACACTCCCGTATTTCGTGATCTTTGAGCGTGCGTGCACGGCCAACGTACGACGGAATACGGGTCGTGCGCGTCGGATTCCTAGGATGACGACGTCAAGCGCTTCACCTATCACCGACTTCTGTGTTGCCACGAAATGAAGCCTTGAAAAAAAACGTGGAAATCATTCGTGCTTGTATCGAAAAGTGCACTATTTTCGCCTCTAGTGGGGTATGCGGACTTCAATGCAAGCCCCAACTGGCCCTCTCAGTTTGCGGATAAAGGGGCGCGGACAGTGGGCGCGGATTGTAGTGCCAGAAAAAAAAACTTCAATTAGTTTCCTCACGAGTCCCAAGGTCTCCTTCACAGACTAGCGGTATGGGTCGTCTCCACGGACTAAACTCGCGCGGTCGTAAATCACAATTTTCTTTTAATAGCACTTTTGGAATGCCGTATCGCGACAGCTCTTTGGATCAAATTTAATTCCGGAAAAATGCCATTTTCGATTTAACGAAGTTCCTGATCTAACGAAGTAATTCGCGGGTCTTCCAGCTTCGTTGGATGGAGTTTGAACTGTATTCACTAAGAACAAAATGAGAGGTCTGAACCGATCGGCCGGCATCGTTCTTCCGCCCGATCCTTGTGTCGTGCTCCGTCATCGTCCTCTTCCATGCCTAGTGTGCTCGTCCACTACAGGAGGAAGTCCGGCATACAGGTCTGTGCGCGACTAACCTCGGGTGCCGTCCGACAGATCGTTGCTGGCAGAAAGCTGTTGTGCGAGGCACGGGGACGGTTGAGACTGCTGTTTGCCTCGTGGTTGACTGCATGGAGCAGACAGAAGCAGTGGGCCGTACAGATTGGCTGGTGTCGAGGAATGAGTCAATCCATTGACACAGTTTCATTGCGTCCACTGACGTTTGGGCAAAAATACTTGCCGGAAAATACCACGGAAGTGCCCATATCGTTCAAGCGCCCACTTTTAACATTTCCCAAACTTGGTAATTCTGAAAATTGTACGTTAAGTGCTCGATTTGACCGGACAGGCGCCCAAGTCTGGATTAACTCAGTTTTCGGAGAAAGTTAAGTGGGAGATTCACCGGTATTTTAAGGTAGTACGTTGATCGATTACACGAAGTGGGCAGTCATCATTTACGAACTGCATCGTGATGAACTAATGGGTGGGTGTAGGTGATGAGGTCATCAGGAACACAAGATGGGTGAGGTTGTTGCAATCGCAGGGGCGCCGGCCGAACAGCACAGCGTCCCAAAGTGGAGTCGCATAGCTGGCAGGTCCACATTCTGGAGTTTTGCAAGTGGAGCTGAAGAATTTTGCCGGAAGGCGAAACCGTGCACAGTAGACCAGCTTGACTGGTGCGTAATCAATGTCCGTCTTATGCGTTGCACGGAGGCCTAGATGCACCACGGGGAGTAGAGTGCTCTGGCGGATGGCGGTGCTCGCGAGCCTCGAGAGAAGCTTTCGAGGTACGGTAGAACCGATCGACGATTCCGTTGCCGACGGGACAGTACGCAGCGGTCCGAACTCGGGTAGTTCCTCAAAGTTTGGGAAGTCGATGGAACGAGGCAGGCTCGAATCGTCCGCCCCTATTTGTGGTCGCGGACGACAATACTTCAAAGCGAAGCCTCCATCCACTCACAAAGGATTTGGGTGCTGTCCATGCAGCGATGTCTCGCATGGGCGACGCTTCAGTCCAGCAAGTAAATCGATCAATCCGGGTCAAGGCGTGTTTTTTCCGTTACACGATGGAAGAGGTTTTGCTATGTCCAGATGAATGGCATTGAAGCGAGCGGCTGGTAATGAAAAGGATGGTGCCGGCGCCGTCCTGGGTCATTTTATCTTTTGCGAGTTGAGAGTCGAGGAAAGCTCGTGCTCAGGTTCGGAGGTCATTGTCGATGCTTGGCCAAACAAATCTCTCTCTGGATGAGAAAGGCGGGGAGGAGTCTCAGTTGTCCCGCCGCCAGCACGAGCTTCCTACCTACGTCAACACTTAGGCATCACGGGAGCTTCGAGGAAGCATGTGCAGCCGAAGCACTTCAGAAGGCAGAGTGCATGCTTGAGGCCGTGCATCCGAAAGAGATGCCCAGTTGTTCTCATTCTGCTGGCGACTATAGCCTCGGCGACGTCGCACAAAGAAGTCGACGTTGAACATAATTAAGGCCGTCTGGCGTTCTCCGAACGTCTGCAGAAGCTGAAGGGAGCCCCCTCCCCCGTGGTCCTTGCAGGTGTGGAACCACCCGGACATCCTGTTCCACCTGGTGCAGGACAAGAAGAGCGAGGGCGCCCTGGACATCGACCTGGACATTGACCTCCTGGCACCCCCGGGGGCCAAGGACCCCATGGGCACGCGGGGCACGGGTAACGGGGGATGCGTCCTACTTTAGAAGGGGTTTTGCTTGCTCTCCCAGGCGAAAATCAGTCCACTTCCAACTGGATTATGGAACTGGAAATGAGGCGGTCCAGCTGGATTCCAGCTGAACCCAGCTGGACCCAGTCGGAATCCAGCTGGACCGCCTCATTTCCAGTTCCATAATCCATCTGGAAGTTGACAGATTTTCGCCTGGGCTCGGTGCTCTAGGGAGTGCAAAATGTATTTCGAAGAGCCATCGGGTGCCTAGAAGCCTGCTTGTCTGAGGACTCATGCTTTAGCACATCCGTTGCCATTGTCTTCTGTTTTCGAAGCTTGAAATTGGTCGTGTTTATCGTAAGGAAGGCAACTGGTTGTTTTGGACGAACGCAGATTTTGATGGCGATGAGGGATAGATCACTTTTATGGAAGCCTCATTTGTGACTCTCTGAACAGGCTGACTTGGGAATGCCACAAAAATAAAACGAGCAGATGAATTTAGAACTTATAATAAATGTTTGATGAGGTGAACTTATGCCTGCAACTGAAACAAACAAATGACACCACGCATGTTGCGACGGCGACGAAGGCAGTACGCTCAGAAATATCCTGAAACAGAATACACAATGACAGCCGAGAATGAGCTGCAACTTTCCAGAAGAGCAAAGATTGATAAACAAAATGTCAGGACCAATTGGGGCTTGAACCCTGTTTCTCCACATGGCAGCCGCATGTGTTGCCAACTTTACCACGCAGGCAACTGCATTTACTCGGCTAATAGACGCACCGTTTTGTTCATAGCCCGCGAGCCTACTTTCCCGTAGAGCACGGATACAGGCACTCGTCGCGTCCTGTGTAAAACACGTAGTGAATAAAGGTGCTGAGAAAATGATTTGCTGCCAAAGTATGATCTGCACTGCTAGCATTTTCGCGTCGAGACTTTATCTCTGTTCCGTAAGCTTTGTTCATAGACAGCGCGTCTATTACTCTAGTAAATACAGTAATTAATTTGTTCATTCATTTATTGTATCCTTAAAGGGACACTGACACCCCCAAAAAATTTTTTCATTTTTTGCCAGGTGTTTTATTATGGTGTCGGAGGACTACCCAATTAATATTTTGCAACAGAGTAGCGTATTTTTTTAATAAAGCCAAAAGACGCAACTGCTCAAAACCGAAACCGAAACCCGCGGACGGAGGTCGGAGAAGTGGAGAGGATATAGAGTGAGTGGCGGAAGTCACGTAACTACACCCGACCGTGCGCTTTTTTTTTTTTCTCCCTCTGCGTAGCAGACGACATGCGGCATATCGGAACTGTTTGCTGTGCGATTCTTTTGCAGTTATGTTTGTTCCGCTCGCTGTTCTGTACTCCAAGATGAGTTGTTTTGTACATTGAGGAGTTGGGGATGGGTAGTGAGTGCCCATGGTTAATTTCCATGATCGGCTCCGAAAAGAATACCTCCAAGATGTTGCGTGAAGAGCTGGCTCACATGTCCTGCGTCCGAAAAAAGTGGCATTGTGCGACAGAGTTTCCGAAAGATCAACGGGATCGGGACCAATGGCTGGCTGCAATTCCTGTAGAACATTTACGGGCACCTCGGAAAGCGGATGCTACCTGATTTATATGCTCCTTGCATTTTGTGGAAAGTGATTACACTGAGTTTGCAGGTGGAAAAAGGAAATCCCATACCAGTTAATTCAGCAACGTTTCGTCCACAAAATTTGTTGTTATTTTTTGTTTGTTTCTTCAGTGATAATTGTAAAAAAAAAAAGAAATGTAAATATCAAAAAAATGTTTGAAAAAGAAAAAAAAAAAGAAAAGGGCGCTTTCTCTGGGGATCAAACCCGGTCCTGCCGTGTGTGAAGCGGACGTCGTTCCCACTGAGCTACTGGGGGATCTCTTTCCTTAGTAATAATTCAGCCGGTAAACTGTAAGTTGGAAAGTTTGCTGCCGATTTTCCTCCAGCAAAAGCACTCCCGGGTCGAAGTCGGGAAGCACCACGCATTGGCGACATTCGCACCTAGTGAAGAAATCGTATGCGTGCATATTCAACTCGAAGTAGACACGTCGTGCTTGACGTTTGCGCGAGCGATGTTGTCTTCAGCCACGAGAAGGAGCGACGGCTCGGCAACGTCTTCGTGCAAATCGGCTTGGTGGTCGGGCGTGTCGTACGGGATGAATACCAATTCTTTCGATCAGTCCCAAATTTCTCTTTTAAAGGCAGACAGAATTCGCCGGTTCCGCGAACGACAGTTCCGAAGTAGAGGTCCCACGCTCGTCGTCCGCTGCCATCGCCGTCCCCGGAGTCCCACGATACGCGAAACGACGCACGCACAGAATGCTTCCGGTTCTCAGTGGACCTTTTTTATTTCAATCAACGTATTTGCAGCTTTTTAGAAGCCACAAAAAATGGGTTTCATAATTTTTTCTATTTTTAATATTAAGTGTGTGCCTTCAGTGACCAACGACATTGATTAAATTTGGTGGTCGCGTCGAAACCTTAGAAAACGGCCCGTGACCACGGAAAAGAGAGTGAGCGAGACTCGAACCGGCCAGTTCTTGATCGACGGTTTTCGGGCGGAAAGAAACTGAATTTCGAGTCGTAAATTGTTTTGTGGGTAGTTGGGCTCTCATATGTCCTGTACAACTAAAAACCTCGGCGAGCACAAACACCCTGTCAGTGTCCCTTTAAAGGCTCTTTTCAGGGGCAGCAAACAGCAAAACAAACAGGTAGTTTTCAGCTAAGTGTGCTGGTGCTTTAGGGAAGTAGAAAAATGACAAATGCAAAAACATGTGGGTGTGAATACAAGACTGTTAAAGTGATTCCTTAGTACAAATGAGAAGTTTGAGCACTTCAAAACAAGACGGAGTTGCCTATGACTATGGTGCCTGGAATGTGTCTTTGACTAGTGTGTGTATAATATCCTATTCTGGCCATCAGAAGTGCATTGAAGTGCTCCCAAAGTGACAAAAGTGACGTCACAAAAGTTGGAGTGTCATGCTGTAGGGTGTCGAGATACTGACGATTGGTGCTAGAAGTTACGGAAAATTGATCGTGCTGACAAAGACCAGGGAGCACATAACCGTGTGTGGTTTGTGCTTGTCTTAAAGCGGCTGCTTCATACGGCCAACCAACTTCGGGAGCTGCATAGGCACAAAATGTGTAGGTCGGCCAGTCCATAACCGCTAAACAATATTTAAAAAAAAAAACGAACCCCGGTCACCGGCGTGGAGGCAGGCGCACTGTTGACTGACTTACGAACACAGCACACAGGAACTGGAGGAGCAGAAGCAGGTGGCGTCAGAAAGCGTGTGGTGTGGAGAGGGGTGGAAGGGGCAAGAAAGGGAGGAGCAGAAACAGGTGGTGTAGGAAGAGCGTGCGGAACGAGCAGTGAAAGGTGCAGGAAAGCATGCTTTTCCTCTCCTGGCGACCCAGAATGTTCAGTGCAAAGGCTTTGTATCTGGGTGGTGTCGAAAGGAAGCGTGCGCAGCGTTACAAAGAGACAGTGGTGTGACGTAATCTTTTCCCGATACAAAACCCTGCCCCAGGCATCACCTGAACTTAGAGCACCCATGTAACGCTCCCAGCGTGTCACTCACTCAGGACGCTCGTCCAAGTCGATAGTTCACGATCATTCGTGACGCTCGTTGAAGACACTCATTCGTGACAATTTTCTCATAGAAAATGACTTATAAAACACATTCTGCGTTAAAAGCGAGCGAGAATGACAGTGTCGCCGTCGCTGCGGCTTTCCAACCCCTGGCTGCCAAAGCTTCCGTGAACTGTCAGGCCGGAGAGCGACTGCGGCAGGATGGGCGTCTGCCACATCTGAATCCTGACAGTGTGAAACCACACCGTCAGGATTGTGGCCGACGACAACATGATACTTCTGAGGCTTCACCAGGCAGAAATCGAGGGGCCTTTTTTTAGGATTTGGTAAACACACCATTTGTAGTCACGTTCCAGGCGCCATACCTATGACTACTACGTTGTAGGGCAGGTCATTCCAGACAATGGCGATTCTGCGGGGAAAAAAAATATTGACCCTAGTCGTGCCCCTGACTGTGCCATCTGTGCTGTGTCTGCCCTTAGGCCAGCCAGGGTTGGACCCCTCGGACAACCCGTACCCATTTGCAGCCGAGACTAGTGGGATGTGTGCCAGGGCCCCCAAGTACCCCCGGAACCGGCCACCTTCCGGGAGAAGTCGGACAACAACATCAGCTACGAATGGGTGCGTTGCCGATGTCCGGCTCGATCCACTTCCGAAGCTGCGATCGCCCAGTCAAAGGGGCTTGGCCTCGACTACATAATTGAGCCCGGGCTGTGGAGTTCTCTACGGTACTTGGCGCTAATTCAGGCTGAAAAGGGTGCTTGCCATTTTCAGCAAGTTCCCTTTTCAGCCGAGCTGAAAGGGGACTTCATTTTGATTTCATTTTTTTGGCTCGGAAGAGTCGGGAGTTTGCAGAAATGCTGAAGGCCCATACCGGTTGGCCTGCAAACACAGAGTTTAAATTACTTGACATGGTGGTGCGTCTAGTAAAGGTGATTATGGGACAATATAATACAGTTGCGGACCGATCTTTCAGACTTCGCGGGGGCCGGAAAAACGTTTGAATAATAGAGCAGTCCGAAAAATCAGCAGATTAAAAAACTTGCCTTTATTACGTCTAAGCGGGCTTAAAAAAGCCGTAAATAGTGCCTTGCTTCAGGTTACGCCTTTGTTTGCGTTCGGCGATTTTCTGTTAGCTTGGGAGTCGCTGCCTTCTTTTCTAGCGTTATGGTTGAGTACTTTCTGCGCTTCTTAGCGACACCTCATGGCGGCGGAAGAAAAGAAGGGGCAGTGACGTCCAAGCCAGCGTAGTCCGAAAACACAATTCACTGAGACGAAATCGAGATGAGAGTCGCAAGTCCATGACTGCAACGGCGAATGAACAAAGCAAAATGGAAACAACAATGAGGATGATAATGACGCGCAGCTGGAGAAAGAAAAGGCCATACAGTGTCACCTAGCAGTAGGACTTGGCAGTATTTAAGTAGTGCTGCCAAACCAAGCCAATCGATGTGCAGCCTACATGGAATCCAAAATGGCCGCTTCTCTGGTGTTTTCCGCTGATCGCTTGCGACGATTTTGTCCGAAAATTGAACTTTCGGACTTCAAGCTGTCCGAAACATTACTCGTGAATATGCACTATTTCTTTTGGGTAGGTCACGGTTCCTCCTTTAGGTCCGAAATAATGAACAAGTCCGAATTATTGGCGTCCGAAAAATCGGTTGGTGGCTGTATACAAGATGCAGGATGAGGGCCACACGCTCTTTTGAACTGCCGTGCGAGTCTTGGAGGTTCGGTGGCAGTTCAGGCTAGTAGGCCAGCAAGCCAAGGTGACCTTTGGCGGGCTGTCCGACGAACATTCTCGATTGTAAAGCCCCGGCGGTTGATGGTGCAGGCGCTCACTTCGGGGAAGGTGAGCGCCCGCACCATCAATCGCTGCAACTTCCAGCTTTAGGAGGTGGCCCAGTCAAACTAGACTGCTGCCACCCACGATGCGTCGACGTCCAGGGCTATAACGTAGCACTGTGGTCTCCCGGTGTAGCTTCCTGTCATCGTCGTAACCATCCGTTTGATTACGACAAGATCCGATTACAGCATGCGTTTTGATATAACGGACTTTGCAGGATGAGCTAGTTCTTCTTGAACGCTCTTACAGCCGTCATGTGGATATAGTGGAGTCCTTCGGAAGGTTCGACTGATACCTTTTTCATTGCAGTTCATTTTTAAATGTGATTCCATTTCTTTTGGCAGTCCTCGGGGAAAATTTGAATTTGAAACTTTCCAATGCACATGTGCAAGAAAGTGATACCGTGTCTGCATAATCCTAGTGCGCCCCCAATTCTAACGTGCAGGCAGACTTACCGTATTTACCCGAAAATAGGTCGACCACGAAAATAGGTCGACCCCTATTTATTGAGCCCACCGAGAATAAAAAAAATAATTCGAATATAGGTCGACTTTTTTTTCTTTTAGGAACAGGGGGAAAGTTAAGGCAAAAGAAAGAAACAAACCTTTATTTACAACACTCTCAGCTAAATCGCAGGGTGATGTCAAAAACTTAATCATCGTCAGAACTTCCGGACATGTCATCCTCATCCAAAGCTTCGCCAGCTTCGTTGACATCCTCGCAAATTCGCAACAATACCTCACTGACACCGTTGTAAAATGACGACAAGAAGAAACGAAAGAAGGTGGAGACGGGCGAAGCGACGAAAGAGCAAACACAAAGACGCGAGCAACGCTGCGAGTCTCGTGAGCAACACGCGAGCCGCCGAAAAACAACAAAAACTAAAATACCTCCATTTTTTTTTTTTTTTTTTGTGTGCGCGTTTGCGAGAGACAGGGATGGAGGGCAAAGTGCATGGCGCATCGCGTTCCTCTTCCTCCCCTTCCCCCTTGCCCAGCGAGGGAAACACTACAGGCGCGATGGCGAAACCCGACGACCGAGGGATGTGCGCGAGCGGCGGCCACGGCTCTCGCGCACATCGGCTACTGCTGTTTCGGTTGTTTTTGTGCATCAAAAGCTTTTTGAAACAAGAAGCCGCGCGGCTCTACGGCGACGCCGGCTAGGTGATTGATAGCTCCATGCCCTCGGTAGGGTTTCAAAATTTGTTCGCGAATGTAGGTCGAAATTCTTTGGTCACGATTATAGGTCGACCCTTAATTTTTGACAACATTTCCGAAAAAAAAAGGTCGACTTATATTCGAATAAATACGGTAGTTCCCAGATGTTCAAAAAGTAAATTGCCGATTCTACCGCGCAGGTAAAACAATGAAGTTTGAACACATACTTCATAGAACAGATTTTATGAAACGCACACCAATACAAAAATAAATGCCGTGCACTAGTCGCCGTTGTCGGAGTCCGACGATGGTTCTTGGCTGTTCACAAATGTAATTCTTGCTTTTGTCTAAAGCGTTTTAGGTGCCGCGCTTCATGCGCTTGTATCATGTGCGTGACCGTCGCCTCTGAAAGGGCAATCTGCTGAACAACTTTGCAAGCTCCTCTGGTCGCTGGGATTTGAAGGCTACACAGTGCTGCTCCGTTGTTATATTTTCCTGCCGACTTAATGGCCTTTCATTGAAATAATGCCTCCTAGTTGAATTTCTTTTGTTTTTCCATCTTAAAACGGCAGACACGAGTCCGTAAACATGAGAGAATGCACGTGATACGGGTACCAAAATGCCGAATGTAAACAAACGGTCATGACGGCGATTGGGCTAGCCACCTTATACCGAGTATTGCGTTTTTCTTTCTGAGTTTCGGTTTTTTGTTTCGATTGTAACGCCCATGTATTTTTGGGCGCCGATTTTGGCAAAAAAAAAAGTGCGCCTTAGAATTTTGCAAACGCAGTAAGCGGACAAATTCTGATGAAAGAACAAAATTCCAAGTGTCCTTGAGAGGATTTCAATCCAGGACTCGAAGATTGTGATCCTATCGCTTAACCACTGTGGCAGGGGGAGACCCGTGCAGTGCTGGTTTCACCAACCGAAAACTGCGGAACGTGCGAGTAGGGCGAGTGGTTAGCTTCAGCCTTCGCTCCTGTCACGTGACAGCTTGTCAGCCAACACGCAGTCGAAAGCAAGGAGCTCGCGCCGGTGTCTGCCATGGTTCGGGGATTCCGCAGCTTCCAACGGAGGGCGCACTTTCGGAAGGGGTCTATGATGGAAGTGATACGCTTGCTGGTAGTGCTTCGGTCGTCTTCACGGTGCCTCTCAAGAGGAGGGAGCGAACCGAAGAGGACGTTGCCGAACAGAAGTGGCGGCTCAGTGAGGCTCGGCGTGTTCGTCGTACCATTGAGATGCCGGAAAAAAGAACAGCGTTTGGCTAGGGACAAAAGCAAGGTGGGCTCATTCTGCTACGGCCGAGGGCCGAGCGAGGCAACGAAGTTTGACTCGATCTTGATCGGCAAAATGTGGCCTTCAATGAAGGAACGTTGAAATGCTCTTGCATTTTGACGTATTCTGCAGTGAAGGACTGCAGAAACACAACCCCGTTTCTCTGACACTGTTCCTCTTTTATCTTGCGAGCACATTTTACCCAATAACAAACATACGTTATGCATATCATTGTTGGAGTTCCCACTTGTTTTCGTTTTAAACGGATGGCTTTTCTTGTGTGGGCTTGCGTACGGTTGCCCGGTTGGCTTGTTACCAGAGTTACCTTCCTTGTGAGTGCAGGCGTACCCACTGCTGGAGCAGTATCAGCCAGACCAGCTGGAGAACAGCCACAAGTTCCTGGTGCTCATGACCATCCTGGAGCAGACGCTGGGGGTGGGCGACAAGCTGCTGGTCTTCAGCCAGTCCCTGTCCACCCTGGACCTGGTGGAGCGCTTCCTGGGGCAGCGGGAGGTGCCCCTGAGGCCAGGCCTGCCCCACGGGGACAAGTGGGCCAGGGGACGCAACTACTTCCGTGAGTGCACTGCCGAGAGCCTGCTGTCTGGAGTCTGCTATCTAGAGTCTGCCATTGAGAGTTGCCGTCTGGAATCCTCTGTCTAGCGTGGGCTGTCTAGAGTATAGAGTTTGCCGTCAAGTCTTGTCTGCCCTCTGGAGTCTGCTGTCTTGAATTGCTGTTTAAAGTCGCTGTCTAAATTTCATTGTCTAGAATTTAGAGTACGCTAGCTTTTAAAGTTGCCATCTAGTCTACAGTGCCGTCTAGAGTGCCGTCTAGTCTAGAGTTTTCGTCTAGAGTAGAGTGCCTATTCTAGAGTCTGCTCTAGTCAGCTGTCTGGAGTTAGCCATCTGGAGTTTAGAGCTTGTCGTCTGGAGTCTAGTGTCCGTCAACTAGAATTCTTGAGTCTGCCATTTTATCGCTAGACTAGCAGTCTTGGATACTAGACGACTTTTCTAGTTTCATGTATCTATCTGCCGCATCAGGCCGTCTAACCGTCTCAGCTCGCCGTTCACAAGCGCAGCCGTCGTCGAGCTAATTCGAGCCGTTCAGCTTCGCGATCCGGCGACCTTACGACCACAGAGCTATGTAGGGTGGTCTCCCGGAGCCACACTTCGCAAAGCATTTCGGCAGTACGGGTTACAGACGTGCTTCGCGCTGCACAGCTTAGTAACAGCGCGCTGCGCTCTGGCACGATTCTAGCGTCACCCGCGCTCGCGGTATTTCGTCTTCTAGCGTTCACCGTGCTCCGCGCTACAGGCTTTTCATACTGGCTTTCAGCTTGGGTCTTCAGATGCAATACGTAGGCGACACTAGCGTGTGTGCCCGGGCGTGCTACTGCACGAGCCGTTGATGTGTGCAGGGCTGTCTGCAATGCCCGGTGACCGCCGTAGCATGTCCGTTGCCTGGACCCAGGCTGCAGGCGCAGTCAGCCTTCACTAGCTAATGGCGCTCTGATGTGACCGGCAGCGCAATCGTAGTGTGCACCTTGATCTGTTGCTTCGCATGGTAAAGGTACATGCACGACCGTTTCCGGAGTTCCTGCTTGCGTTGCAGCACGTAGCCTGAGACGCCAGAAGCGTCTGGCGTGCAGTACGCATTTTGAGAGCTTATCGCGCATGACGCAAGCGTGCCTTGCTCGCTCTTACGAACGGCGAAACACACAGACACACGTTGCCTCGGAGCCGCGAGATCAAAGAAGCGGCTGTGAGCCAGCTGCCAACGAGATTTACGATTCGCTCAACAAGATGCAGCTAGACGTATCTAGAGTGTGCTGTCAACCATTGACGAACGTCGCAAATATTCTGCACACATTTGAATGCTATGCAGATTAACGTAGAAATCATTTAAAAGGATGAAATTGCATTTTGCACTGGCTTTGTGGTGCAGTTGAGAATCCTTCTTTCAAAGCGCAACCGTCCTCAGTGTCTGCCGCTCGGATCGCGCCCAGAGCTGCAGCGAAGTATAAAGTCCGTCGTCTAGAGTCTGCTGTCTGGAGTGATGAGTCCGCCGTCTAAAGTCCCGCCATCTAGAGTCTGCTGTCTGGAGTGAAGAGTCCGCCGTCTCAAAGTCCGCCGTCTAGAGTCTGCTGTTTGGAGTGAAGAATCCACAGTCTAGAATTTAGTCATCTGTCGTTTTTAGAGTTGTCGTCTAGTCTACAGTGCTGTCTGTAACCATCTAGTCTAGGAGTAGAGTGCTGCCTTGAGTGTAGGGTCTGCCACCTGGAGTCTAGAGTCTGCCATCTGGAGTCTAGAGACTGCCATCTATGACCCGCTGTCTAGAGTTTGTCGTCTACAATTCAGTCCGGAGTCTGCCGTTTTTTAGTTGCTATCTGGAGTTGCCACCTAGAGTCGCCATCTAGCCTAGAGTTTTCACCTAGAGTAGAATACGCCATCTAGAGTCTGTTTTCTAGGTTTCCTCGCTAGTCTAGTATCTGCTGTCTATAGTTGCCGTCGAGGGCCTCGAGTTCACTGCCTAGGGTAGAGTGCACCATCTAGAGTCTAGGATTTGCTGTCCAGAGTGTGCGCATCTAGAATCTAGTTAGTCGTCTAGAGTCCACCTTCTAGAGTTGGTATCTAATTTAGAGTCTGCCATCTAGAGTCTGGAGCCCGCCGTCCAGAGCTAAGAGTCCACCATTTAAAGCCGAGAGTGGCTTCTGCCACAGTGGATCCGACAATAAATACCATAGAGCACTGCATATCCACATTACTAGATCACTTCAGTTGCGTGAACAACAATAAAGTTCTAACATCCGTCTTCCTGGCACAAGCTGCCAGATGTTTTTTAGATGTCTCGTCATTCTTTTATTCCTTTATTGAGACAACACCGAGTTTGCACAGACTGAGGCGAGGGAGCATCGTGCGGGGCGACTCGTAACACGTCGACACACAATGCGTGCGACCATGCGCAGTCAGTTTGTGGTGCACGAGTTTGGGAGCTGGCCAACTGGGCCAACTGGTCTAGCTTCCAGTGTGCTAGGCCACGGCTCACAACCGATGCTCGTGAAATCCAAGTTGGCTCCGCTAAGAATGCAATACAAGGGGTTCCCTCGAACTTCCCAACTCCCCAGTTTCCTCCACTGTCTTCTACTCTATGGAAAGCAATTTTCCTGTTTAAACATTAGTATTTTAGCAGATGGGAGTCTCCTCATTGGATGCATAGGTGCATGAGTTTATTTCTCCCTAGTATAAATTGAAGAGAACATTGGCTGGCCACACTGTCACCATTGACAAACTCTGACCCCCTCTCCACACCTCCCCTGGACGCCAACCAGGCCTGACGGCAGCGCTGTCGGCTCCAGGAGCGTGAGAAGCTGATCAACGAGCAATAACGCTAACGCGGGGGTGAGCTCTGTTCCTGCTGTCGACGCGGGCAGGCTGCCTGGGTATCAACCTGGACGTGGGGCCAACCGCACTGTGGTGCTGGACGCCCTCGTGGAACCCCTGCCACGACGCCCAGGCCGTGTGCCGCATCTACCGGCTACGGCCAGGCCAAGCCGTGCACATCTACCGCCTGGGTGCGATGCTAACTGCCTCGAGAAGCGCATCTACGACCGGCAGGTCAACAAGCGTGGGCATGTCCGGTGTGAGTAAATGACTCTGTTAATGCCAACGGTCCTCGTGAAAGTAGACGGATATTGCCAACGGATCAACTTCAAAGTTGGAATCGTTCAAAAGCTGCTTGAAAGTGCACACTATAAAAGTACACTATCGCGAGCTCCGAACCTTATCAACGAAAAGTGTGTGGTCCTTTGCCTGGCTCCATTTAAAAATGGATAGAAATGTGATGGGTGAATCTCGCTGAGAGGACTAATGTTGGCTGGGCGAGACGGGTCTGCGTGTTCCATTTGTTTAGGAGATGTTATCTCTGACTGGTCATTTCTTGACAGTTTTCTGAAGAATTGAGGCTCTGCACCTCCATGCAGGAGAGAGCCTTTTCTACCTCGGTGGTTTAGGCGGCGGGGAGCTTTGTCAAGTTTTGCGGCGGGCCCTTCACCTCACGTCTGGCAAACAGTCTCGTGTTTGTGCTTTTAAAAATGCTTCTAGGGGACAAGCGAAGCCGCTCCTGGGTGATTTCACTTCAGTTCTTGCAATGATGATTGGGGTTATATCTTTGATATTTTTGTTAAAGATAGAGTATTGGTAAGCCATGACCTTAGGAGGCATTTTCAACTCTTTGGTTAAATGTGAACGCTTGAGTAAGAATCTTTTGCAGACATACACCAGTGTGAAGCTTGTGGGGGTGTGGAAGTTGATGAGATTTCTCACGTGGTGCACTGCCGCCAGTACTTTTACACCAGTGGTTCTCAACCAATGATGTTTCGCGGACCCCTTGTGGATCGGCGGAGATGATGTAGGATCCCGCTTAGTTGCGAGTGGAAGGGAAAGGTATACATTAATTATTGTAATGATTTAATAAATGGATATAACTAAGAGCTAGTGTGGAGTAGACTTATCATCGACATACCCACGAGAAACCTCACCCGAAAATTGGAATGTTTCTTATCAATCTGAGAAAAGACAACTGTTATTGCCGGGCTTGACTGATGAGGCAAGGCTTAAATGGCTTCGCCAAATACCATAAGAAGCCGTCAATACTGGAAACTCCTCCGAAAACCCAGGGAGCGGCGGCGAACGTGACAGTGGCGCTCTAGCGGACTCGGAGTCTATGGAAGCACACGACGCAATGGAAAAGTATAGGGCCCGCGACGCTCCCCAGCCAGGCGAGCCCCGTTTCTTCACCCCAACAACCGGAACAATTCATTACGGTCAGTCCACTTGCAAAGCGGAATCCACTGATCGAAACTCCAACGACAATCAAATAACAACGCGCGCATAAAACAAAACCAGAGCAGTTTATCTGGCGGCTCTCAAACGCCTCTCAGGGGATCACACGCGCTAGACGCGTCTGGGAAGCTTCGAAAAGGCGTTTAGCTACCCGAACTACGTCGTAATCATTAAAACGTGCACAAACGACATGTTAATATTACCAGAGCAAAGCGCACGAGCTGCTGGAGCACAAAAACAAAAACAAAAAAGTAAGGATAAAAAATGACCGTGCAAACACTTACCGAACTTCTGCAGAAAAGACGGTGTCACCATTCCCCACTTGAAATAAAAAAAGAAACGCGGAAGAGAAGCGAACAACGTTGACATAAACAAACAAGTTAGCCGACGATACAAAAGATACTCAGCAAAAAAACTGATTCAACTAAGACGATCGTCAGGCGCTTATAGAAAAAAGAAAAGAAAATTGGAAAAGCAGCAAATGAATAGCTGGTAATCGCCGGCGCGTGTTGAGTTCAATAATAAACAAAGCGTGAAGCAGGAGACGAAACTAATGAAAAAAGAAGAAAGCCGTCCCTTTTTTTCTAGCTGCTTGCAGCGCTTGTTTACGTACACTTTGAATGCTGCGTAACTTAGTTACTCACGCTTTTTCTGGCTCGGGAAGCGGCAGAAAGATTTTTCCACCACATCGCAAAAACTTGGTTTTGCAATAGTAGTGCACACGTACGACTGCCAGTTCCAGGCATGCGCTGGTGTATGCTGGAATGCGTCAGGTTGATCAACAAACGAAGGACCCGTAGGAGACGGCCGCCGGGCGTACACAAATAAAAAATTCGAATAAAAATGCAGAACGACCTTACACTTCTTAACATGGTCAATAAATATCGGGGCACGTATGACGCATTTCGCGATCAGAAACTCAATCGAAGGCTTGAAAATAGGGAGGTCATCGCCGAGACGACAGTGGAGAGAAACAACAACAACAACAACGAAGTTGCAGACGGCCCTGAAAAATGTCCGGAGCCCAGCGTAGCAGACCAACAGACGAACCGGGCCGGGCGAAGCGAAAGTGAGCAAAACAAAACAAGCATACACGATGGCGACAGGGGCACAAGTAAAACAACAAAAACAAAAAAGAGCAAAAAAAGAATACACAGCAACACAAAAGCAGGAGGCAAGAAAGACGCGGCAGAGTGGCGTCGCCTACCGCGCTATAAATGAAAGAAGACTCAAAAATGGAAACCAGTGGAGTGCGGTTCAACGGGTGCCGCTCTCATCCCAGAAGTAAAGAAGCAGCGAAGCAGAAGATGTTGGTCGCCGCGAAGCGCTAATAATCGGAATTTGTGCACTGTAAATAACGTGGATTGAAATCACCTGTTTTTTGCGGGGCTACGGCGTCTCTCCCCTTCTTGATTTGGCAAGCGCGAGAAGTCTCACTCCTTTTTCGTAACTCCTCTTTTTATTATTCTATAATAGCGCTCAAATTTGCCATAGGCACAACGCACTTCTTCAGAGCATTCTGGACATCTACGTACGTGGTTCGAAATGGACTTTTGCTTCTTCATCCGGAGACGATCTTAACGGGATTAGCCAGCCTGCGTATTCGACGAAACGGCTATAAGCAAGACATTCTATGAGAAATGGGAATTGCACCAACAAAACGAATTGACTGAAAAAGCAACAATAAAGTTGAAACGAAGTTATGTTCTGAAATGTTTGCACATTGCCCTTTTTCACGAACAGCGTTTGCCAAGGCATATATTCAGAGCCTTGCCTGGCTTAGCATAGGCTGTGACAGAATGTTTTCTTTCGAGAAACTCCAAAATTGCACCCTACAAGCTGTAACATCCTTCCCACGCGAAGAAAATGTCCTTTACTCATGAGCTGGCACCCATTTTTTTAACTTTCAAAGCAGCGGGATGTCCGGGACAATTTTTTTTCGTTGGTCACCTCGCATGCGGAGATAGGCAAAAACCAATGCATTTTGGAGAATTCGTCTGCTAGCGGAGACTCCGAGCTCGCCAGGGGCGCTGCAATCACTTTCGCCCGCTGTTCGTGGAGTTGCCGGCATTGGCTTCACGTGTACTTGGCTTCGTATACCTTAAGGAGTCCGTCGCACCCCTTTGAGAACCACTGTTTTTTACCAAAGCACTTATATGATTGGTAATGTTAGAACCTAAAGTTAAATGTTTGTGCGTAAAAGTTTAATTTTTTTGGAATTACAAGAAAACAGCTTTTTATTACATTTTTTAATATTATTTGCGAATTACTGCTTTCTCAGAATACATAGTAAAAAACCAATATGGCTATTTCAAAATAGAGTTTAGTCAGCAATCAGAGTGGAATTTGCAACTGAATGTAAGTTGGCATTCGCAACCGAATGAAAGTCGGCAATTGCGAGTGACTGTGAGTCGGGAGTCTTAATGATGGCTGATCTGAGTTGGCATCCAGAACTTAATCTTAGTCAGCAGCATCAACTGCGTGCTAAACCAGTAATAACTGAATGTGAGTCATGCAGACAACTAAATGCAGCAGTCAGAACTGATTCTGGGTCAGGAACCACAACTGAATCCAAGTCAGCAGTCGCAACTGAATGCGAGTCAGCGATCACATCCGAACACGAGTTTGCAGTCTCGATTGAACGCAGCAGTCGTGGCTGAATCGGAGTGAGCAGTCAGAATCGAACGAGTCGGCAATCGCTGCTTAGTCTGAGTCAGCAGTCACCGAGTGAGAGTCGGTGGTCACAACTGTATCCGACTCGGCAGTCGGAGCTGAGCCTAAGCCAGCGATCGCGGCTGAGTGCGAGGCCCCTTCTGCCCAGACCGCGTGGTGGACGAGATGAACCCGGAGGCGAACCTGACCTGGAAGGACGTGAGCACCCTGGTCCAGGACAATGAGGACGACCCTCCCGTGCAGGACCTTTCCGCTCGGCCGGGGATACTCGGACTCCGTGCTGCGCACCCTCTCCGTCGAGTACTCCCAGTGCCTCACCAAGGCAAGTGCTCCTCCGTGCTCCTCGTGGAATAAACTCCCGCAAAGTGTGCCTTGGCACACTTTGCGGGAGTTTGTTCCGCTGCGGAGGTAAGAACGCCGTCATCCAAGCACCCGAGGATGACCAAAACGGTTATGGTTTTGCTCGTCGTTGGGGGTGTGTCCATCCGCACTTCTGGCTTCACCTCTGTGTGGCGTCGTGTCACGTCCAGAAGCTTTTACCTCCGTGGCAAGATGGGACACCAAGCGCACCGCAAGTAGACGTATTCAGGCACCCACCGACACTCGGTTGGCACAATGTGTACGTAAGAACTTACGGGAGAGTCTACCTTCTTACCGTTTTTTTTTCTTGGCCTCCTGGTCGTTGCGAGACGTCGCCGGTCACGCGGTGACACCGCCCTATTGCGCGTGTTTCCATTTTGGACGGGAGCTTGATTACATGAAGATCGTCATCAATTTTATTGACCGCAGTCTTTATAAAAACTTTTGTGACAGCCGTGATCACCATCGATGGTTTTACATTCTTCTTTCTCCAAATTGGGTGACTTGTAGTCGGGGACAACCTGGAAGGAAACAATTCTGGCAGGCATTCCAAATGATGCCGCCATAGAAGTCTCGTTGGCGGGCGATGCCAGTTCTCACCAATCTCTTTTTGACCCGAAGGAGCCCTTTGAGCATGAGTCCCTGCTGCTGGACCGCAAGGACCTGAAGCTGACCAAGTTCGAGAAGCGACTCGCCAAGCAGAGCTACGAGCTGGAGAAGCGGGCCACGCTGCACGGTGGACGCAGCTACGTGCACAGCGCCGCCTACACCAACGGGTATGCTTGCGCCCCTCACACATGCGCTTCACGAGCACTTTTCCCTGGGCTACTATACTCTGTCTGCGCTGCGCCTCGTGCTGTGATGGACTACAGCTAAAGCTATGGGCTGCCAGGTCCAGTTATGAGCCAGCAACGAACCACAAAGTTGCTCGTGCACTTTACGCATGTCGGAGTATTATACCGTGTTCAAGCCTTGCACCTGAGTACGGGGCCCTTCAAGCTTGCTGATAGACCCATCAAGCATCCCCGCCTCGATCGATTCCCACAGGTACCAGGGCTGGCAGAACCGGCAGCAGGGCGGCGTGACGTTTGTGGGGCCCGCCCAGACTACGCTCGTCGCCCCTACAGCCAGCGTCCAACGGGGACATGCCCATCTGGGGCAGCCCCAACGTGATGCAGTCGCTGCTGCGCCAGGGCATGACCGTGCAGCGCATGCGCGTGCCCGCAAGTGAGTGGACGTCTCTTATTGTACACGAGGACGTCTCGTGACGCTGTTCAGTATGCACATTAACGTGCTCGTTGTTCTTTAAATGTAATGAGTCGCCGAGTTCACAGGCACTGCAACACATTCTTGCAATGTCGCCACCGAAATCACCCAGTACTGCTGTTCTTCTCACCGCTGAGTTTTCCTTCTCAGTTCGATCGAAAGCAATAGCATTTTATTAGTGCCTAGTTGGCACTGCACTGCATTTGGGAACAGACAAAGAGGATGCTAGACAAAAAGTGTCCTGGCCTCTGCATTGGTCTCTCAAGTGATTTAGCCATCTTGCGCTTTACTGTTAAAAGGGGGGTTTAAATATGTAATAACATTGATAACTTTTCATTTGCAGTCGTAGTACAGTAGGCTCACAATAATTCAGACTCGGATATTTCATACTTCTGGTTAATTCAAACAAATTTCAATAAATGCAGGAGGACGCTTAAGCTTCGCCTTTAAGAGTGGAACGCGATAGCTAAACACATAAACTCTCGCTCGTTCCCAAGTCGTGCATAGCGTGTTTGGTGGCCTAGTCAGTAGCATGTCTGGCTCGCAACTGAAGGGTCGTAAGTTCAAATCCCGCCTCCGCCTAAAATTCCTCAAATTGTTTCTTAAAAAACACATGCAAAGGAAAAATTTTTAAACAGGCTAGATGGAAAAAGAATATAAAACGAATTTACAATGAAGAAAAAATATTTAGAGCTATATTTACGGCGCAAAACGAATTTGTAGTTGGCGCCCGTGGGAGCCGCCGCTGGTCACGTGGTAGGCCTGTGCGCCGCCGCGCTGTGTCGCCGCCGCTGCAAAGTCACGCCGCCACCGCACGCTGAGCGTTGTGCGACGCAGCTTCAACGCGTTTCTCCACGATGCCGTCGCCGCCACCGCACAAGTTTGTCTGCTTCGGGGTGCTGCCGTCGTCATCTGACCGGCGTACAGGTCTGTCACATCCGCTTGCGCTTTTTCAGGAGTTTCCTTTGGGCTCTAAAAGTTACTTATTAATCTTAGCTTTTTGTTATACTTCAAACAAAGATTAATAAGTTATTATTAGAGGCCATAGGAAGCTTCCGAAAGAGCGCAAGCACCACGTGACAAATAGAAACCACTTTTCCGCGGCACCCGCGGGCGCCATCTACAATTTCATATCGCGCCGTAAATATAGCTCTAAAAGTTTTTCTTTTTCGATTGTGCATTCGTTTTATGACTTGCTTTTCCCAACCAGGATGTTAAAAAAAATGTTTTTTTCCTTTATAAACTGCAATCATTTGAGACATGCGGCGATCCTTACATCACATTACATGTCATGTTTTAATAATTACTTTCATTCCATGCAAGACGTCACGTTTCACGTGAGCGGTGTTTGAAATTCCCGCTTCAGGTAACGTGGCTGCGACGTTATGATCCTGTCGACCAATCAGGATTTCCCCACGTCACCAAAGCCGATGCCGGTTTTTCTGTGGCACGAGCTTCTTAAAGCTATCGCTTTAAGATTTGGGTTCGCCTGCTATGGTTTTGACATATTTATAAGCCGCTTAATTCAAACGGCATTTTTGTGAAATTGATACGCGGATCTCGCTTTTGCGGGTCAAAGGGGGACATGAGCAATGAAAACGGGCGCCGTGCAGCAGTTTCCGTAGCATCTTGTTCCAGATGCCGTGGCATGGCGGCATGGCGTAACCACGTCGCAGCGTCTGTGCAAGTTGCTATGGAAACTGCCACGTGGCGCCCATTTTCGTCGCTCATGTGTGGATGGATGCTGGATGAACAAAGTTAATTCTGTATTGAGGTGTCGTGCTGTCTGAACAGTACATAAAAACAACGTTTTTGAGGGATGAATAGACTTATCTCCTACATTTGACCAGTGTTTCATGTGTGGCATACCTGCTCATGATTAGGAGGCCTGCGTAGAGAAAATCATAAAATATCTGCTTTGTATGTGTAGCCACCCATAAAAGAAATAATTTTATCTTGGAATCCTATTTAGATGAATTTCTGATTGTTCAAGCTTCCGATAATTTAAACAAAACTCGTGGCTTCCTGGAGTTTGAATAAATGAGAGTCCGCTGTACATAAACCGCTTATGTACAACTCCAAGTCGGAGGTAATCAAACTTTTCAGTCCCAAGGAACCACCGGTCCCGGTATTGATGCAGTAAAATGGTACAGAAGCCTACGGACTGTGTCAACGATGATGCACATATTGGGGGGGGGGGGCACATAGTTATGCATCAATAATTGGCTCAGGTCTTATAAAAAGGATGCCTAGACTGGAAGAACACCTTGCTTAGAGTCGCGGTGTGAGATATATCTAGGTGTGGACACCGCACGCTTTGCAGCTGCCAGATGAAGTCCTCTCCTCACCTTGGTTGCAAGTGGCGACACCAGCTGGGTCCTCGACGTGCGGCTAATCAGAGCTGCATGGACCGAGATAGTTTGGCTCATGTGACCCACTAAATCTGACTAGAACTAGCAGACCTTGCGATAACACAAGACGGAGATTCGTTTTCGCTATGTCACTCCACTCTGAGCAAGCCCACTTATATTCGCGGTTATGGAAACAATTCTCATTCATCGGTATTCTGTTATGCCTGTGATTGATTACTGCATTCAAAGACCGCTCACTTCTTATCAATCTCCAATAAAAAAATAACATACAAATCTTTTTATTTTTTTTATTTAAAAAAAGTATAGAAACATGCTTTTTAATTGAAAAAGGTCGGGCAATTTAGAGCACAGGTTTGCAGCCCCTGCATAGCAAACGCTTTCCGTGGTGTTATATTGTGGTGGTGGTAGGAATATAAAAAAAATAATTTTCTAGACAAGACAATGAAAGACTGAAATCCTTTCGGAGAGAGTTGCAGATAAGGAAGTGTGAGCAATTGATGCAAAAAAGCCAAAGGTGCTTACGTTAACAAGGAACCCTTTCAGAGCGACGACATGTCACTTCAGACATGGGGTAGCTAATCCAGAGTGGGCCATGACTTAGTAACGCAATATGGCGGGGGACGTATTTGGTTGCCAGATCTCCGGTCGTGGTTGCTAGACTGTCGACACGTTCAAAAGGGTGCGAAGCTCTCCCAGTATAGACAGTCGTTTTATCGGTGCACCAGGTCACATAGAACTTGACACCTGCGCTGCGCGTGTTTCTTAGACACTGCTTCGTCATCGACCCTAGTTTCGTGCCTGAACAGCGGAAATAGCAGTTTTATGAAAGCGTTAAAGCAGAAAGGTCTCTGGCGCGACGCCCAAGCCATTGACTAAGGGGAAAGTGTGCGTGCCCAAATGCCATAAAAATTATACTTTTTTTTTTTTTTTCAGTTCCATTGTTTAGATGGCGGAGACGGTGTCGGCCGAGGCTTCTCGTACGCGCGGGAGTGGGACTGTATCTGGTCGATCGCGTCGCAGCGTTTGCCGTGCTGTGTGTCCTAACATATGCTGAGGGCATTCAGGGAAACCCCTGGGATTTCAGCATCTCGGCATGAGGTTGCATGCTCTAAGGCAGGGGTTCTCAAACTGGGTTCCGGGGAACACAGGGGTTACACGAGCTGGTCTCATGAATTCTGCGAACACCCAAATTGCACCCCCCCCCATGCTGCAGGCTGCGCAGCAGTACCATGCAAAGCGCCTTCATCTCACTTTGTACTGACATCGCGATTGATATGGTAGGGACATATGGGAAGCAACACAAGTGAAATTGCCTACAATTGTGCATCTGTTGCTTCTCGGTCGGCAAATATGGAGAGAGGGGGGGGGGTAAAGTTTGAGAACCCCTGCTCTAAGGGATCAGGCAATATTTATTTATTTCGGGTACCCCACAGCGCCCGTGAGGGCATTATAGTGGGGAGGGGCAGAAAAGGTGAACGACGCCACAGCAACGCTCTGATCGACTGAAACCAGTGCAACAAAAAGAACCCAGTGCAACAAAAGAAAGAACACTAACACACCCTTATACATTTTCTAAACAAGTAGAAAGAGACATGGTTCCCCTTATCAGACACGCCATTCTAAAGTTGCAGGAAATCAAACATGTCGCGAAGTTGCACTCGTCTAGAAAGTTGTGTTTATACGAGTTCCGATGAATGAACCTACGAGAGCGGAAAGTACCTTAGCAATCGGTAAACAGCCACTCTATCGAATTTCGCGATTCTCTTCTCGTGACAACGTAACTCGTAGTTCTCAAGTCGCCTGACAAAGCGACCAATTGATGGATGGATGGATGCGTCCGTGTGTGCAGAGGTGACCATCCCGCTGAACAACTCCGCGGACCCCCCGTGGAAATCCCTCCGGGCACGGAGATCCTGGTGATGAAGACCCCCAAGGGGGTCTACCTGAGGATTCCCGACGGACGCATCATTGCCGTCCGCATCCCCGGGATCGGAGAGGCCGGCCCGCAGTCAAGTGAGTGCCGCCCACGCTCCCTCCTGCCTCGTCCGAAACTCTCGCATTCTCTAAAGGCCGTAGAATTGGGAGGGTGGGAGCGAACGTGACGTTGTTGCTATTTCGTGTGTTAACCCAAACACCATACTGGCAAGCTCAAAACATTTCTGCTAGGAGTATAGCGCTCCGTGCATTTGGGGGAGGTTATTAAGGTAGGAGCTATAAATTGTTAAAAGCAAACATTCACTGCAATTGTCCCGAGGTATATTCGCTAGCTATACGTGCCGCTATGGGTTGCTGTGCCATTTTGAGGTTGTGTTGTTTTGGCATATGCTCTTTTTATGCCGTGCTCTCTTGTGGCATGCTGCTTTATCGTCTGCCGTTCTGTAGTGCTGCCAGCGATTTGAACTCTGCTTTTTACGTTCTCTTCTGTAATTGCCCGGTCATGCTAAGGGTGGCCTCGCCGGTAATTTAACATTTTAACCGGGCCATTATGCTCGACAGTTGGACGAGTTTGTTTCTTATGACCAAGGCCAACTGCTGCGCGATAAAATTAGGCAATCCAGAGTGAGGCCCTTGCATTGCCATGTAGTGCCTGGCAACAATTTTATACTTGGGCATGGTCACTGGCCACTACAGGCGAGCGTGTAGAAACGTTTTGCGCGTATTGACAGCAAACCTTCGCATATACTCCACAGCATCAAGGGTGGTGTTCTTGATAGACAATACATTGGCACTTGACTCACGACGAGAGTTGATAACAGACCATTTGTGAAGTCCTTGTATGGCACACGCTAGGGCTGTTGCAGGTGCTGTGCTGAGAAAAATAAACACTTCCAGTGTGCCCTTCTGCACTTTCTAGCTACGCAAAATGAAACGGCGGAGCTCGTGGTGGCACTGGCAGAAATTACTAATGCAGCATGTCCCCAAAAACGTACAGGATATTTTTTGGTGCAAAAAAAAAAAAACTGTGTATCGTCGAAAGCTGTTTCTACCCAATATGTGGCGCCAGCGGTCTGAACTACATGCCAAAGTTTCAGAACTAATCGTTATTCAGAAGGTGTAACCAATGTTCTAGAAAATTTCATGGGAAAATGGGGCCCATTTCTTGGTAACTAGTGCCATTCAGCTCCATGTATTTGAGGACTCGTTCAGCCACCATTTTCCCATCAAAAGTTTTTAGAAATTCACTTATATAAGACAACACTTAGTCGTGAAACTTCGATCTCTGGATTGGACCACTAGTGCTACATCTAGACGGAGAACGAGGGTTCGGCGATGCAAGGCGTACTTTTGCAGCGAATAAAGCCCGCAAATTTTTTCGGGGGAGACACCCCTTACTAGTTTTGCCTAAATAAATAGCTTGTACATTTCTCTTCACGAAAATAGCGCGTGGCAATACCTAGTTCTTGTGCATTCTCGATAAGGAGACAGACGCAGCATTTACAAAAGCCATAATCGAGACGAGCCGCGTGTAGCGACGCTAACGAGGCCCGGTTGCTGGCTTCAGGTAGCCGCCTCATTCCGGTACGACGTCGCTCCACGCAACGTTTCTTGATACCTCGGGTATTACAAGGTAGGCACGTGGCCGACGCGGTCTCGGTAGCAACGATACGCCACGGCAGGAGAGCGCGTGGAATGTTGCCGCGTCACCATTTCTCGTGCTGTACAGGAAATGTGGTAGCATCGCTCGTCTTTTACGGAGGCCATATTGCACGGATTAAATTGCGACGAGCCCCGTAGCAGGTTACCAAGCGGGATCATTTGTCACCTTCTCGTTCCTTCGTGCGACCTTCCGTCGTAGCAGAACGAGCCCGCCTCGTTTCTTTGTCCCCAAACGAGCGTCGCCCTCAGCTCTGGCGTGTCTCAAGCACAGTCGTACTCGGCGCGTCGCCGCTCACGTTTGACTAGCCTTCCCCTCTCCGGTCCACTTGCGTGGCATTGCAAAGACCGTGGTGTGTCCGGTGCGCACCTGTTCCCACGACCCTCGTGGCAAGGGGAAATACGGCCCGCGTACTTCGCTCTCTTGTGCAGGCACGTTTCACTGCGGCGACCGGAATTTTATGGGGGTGCGGGGGGGGGGGGAACAGTGCCACCGCATGAAGAGCTGTCTACGGCACGTCCCCCCAAAAATGTGGAATTTTGTTCGCCGCAACATGTATTGGGGAACGCTCGCTTTCCATCCAAACGTAGCGCTAGCCGTCCGAACCAGAATGCCGACGTTTTGGAACTAGCCGTCGCCATATTCAAGAGTTATGCCGATCTTCCGAAACTATCAATGGGAAAATGGGGCCCGTTTTCGGTAGTTTGTGCCGTTCGGCCTCGTGTAAACGTGAGCTTTGTCGGCCCCCGTTCTACCATTGAAAATTTCTGAAAATTGCCTACAACTTTTAATAATGCTAGAGTCGATTCTGAACCTTTGGAATCTGGTTCAGAACGCTAGTTCTACGTTTAGGCAAAAGCTGAGCTCTCTAATGCAAAATTTACATTTGCCATTAAAAAAAAAAAAAGTTTTCTTCTGGGACATTTTGTATCTGGTGGCACCTCATGTCCTTGATGTCAGTTTGCCGAGCGGGCTAGTTCTCCGGCAGCTGCTCAGTTCCACTCTTCCATTGCAGGTGAGGGCACCAGTGCTGGCGCTGCAGCCCACTCAGGAAACAAGCAGAGCTTTGGGGTGAGTAACGGTTCTGCGTCGCAGCATGCGGGATGCCCAAGGGTTGCCGAGACGCATCTGAAGTTTTGCCAGACTTCCGTCCACCGTGTGGTAGTCAATCGATCAGTCATGCGTTTCATTGTGCTCCCAAACAGCCGGTAGGCCTTAAGAGATGTCCACATACATGTGGCGAAAGAAAGAAATATAAACTAGTGAGGAAACATGAGTACTAGCGCACCTTTTTTTTTTTCCACTTTTCAAAATGAGTAAGAAGTCCACTTCAGGGCCATTAAGCGTGTCTCACATAAGTTGCACATGTGTCAATGGACGGCCAAATTTTAAGTCGAAAGAGGAGAGAAAAAAAAAAAGGTGTAGATGTAGGGACAGGATGACAACAGTCTGTCTTGTGTTGAATATCACAAACCGTGTATATATTCGAATGGTTGATGCCCTCCATGGTGAAAACCTCGTTGGTCAGGATTTCACGAAACTGGCAGAAATGGCAAGATTATCTTGAAGTCCGAATGTTTGGTGGGCAAAGATGACGGAAAGCATTTTCTGTCACCTACCTTTACTTTCCAGTGGCTCGTGGTAGGGTCGCCCGCTTTTTGGACAGATTTTGTGCCGCAGTATGTTTTCTGAGCACTGTTGTACGCTTTGCGTCACATGCACTAATGGAGTCCAAGACTTTCTGGAATGGCAAAATATAGTATGCAATATAAGTTATGCCCCTGGAGGAAAAACAGATATGTGATGCCATAAAATACCACTGCAAAGCAGCCATTTTAGAAAAAATGAGTCGTACAAATACAGGCTAGCGAAATGCAAACTGGAGTCGGCCAAATCAGTAGAATCCGTAGCCTCTCGATATGTGGTTTATGTAAACGGCATGTGGTATCATCAGAATGCAGAAATGACCGACTAAAACATGGGATCTCAGAGCATCGCCAAGTGTTCGTCAGAGTGCCGTCGAGGTCCCTGCTCCCAAGTAAAGTATTCTTCCAGTTCGGGCACTAGGGAGTTTTAGAATAACGTACGCAATTTTAGCGCATGCTAGCACCAAGTTTAGCGGTTGTTTTAGCGCACGCTACACAAAAGAGTTTTCGAATAGCCTTTCTCTGCCGCGACGCAAAAGCCCAAGCATCTCGCGCTTGCAACGCCTCCAAGATACAGTCACAATTTTTATTTCACGCACGAAACGCTGTGACTTGAGAAAAAATTACACCATCTTCCCGAGGGGAACCATGGGGTGATGCGGAGCATGGTGTTGGTTCCGAGGAAAGAGTTAGTTGCGTGCTGACGTCAAGAGATGGCGCCACCCTACGCGAGCGCCTCGTCGCGGCAAAAAAACTGGGAACGCTCGCCGCTTATTTTTTTTCACACTTAAAGGAGCGGAGACTAGAGGAGGAGAGTTGCGCGTGCGCGCGCGGTGGAGTAGAAGCGAACGAACGCGCAGTGCACGCAGCTGGTAGAGAGAGAGAGCGGAGAGAGTAACGCGCAGCTGTTGGAGAGAGGGAAGGAGGAGTTGCGCGTGCGTAGTGTGAGTGCGGACTACAAGGCCGCGGGACATAGACTCCGAGCAAAAGATGCTCCGCATCTAAAACAAGTTTTTTTAGTCCAGAGTAACATTTTAGATTTGTTAACACATGAGAATGCGGCAGGAGCGGTCGTGTCCGCCTGCGTCGCTCAGCAAGAGGTTTCTCGTGTACTGACCTCCGCACACCGTACCTTCGCCAAAAACGTTCGCGCGTCGCAAGCATCAAGTTGCCAGTGAATGTTGCTGACCTTACTGGGTTTTCCAAACCAAGTGCAATGTCATCCCGTATTGAAAATCGCAGCCGCAAGGGATGCCGCCAACATTGCGCTCATGACGCTTGCCAAAGTGGCTGCAGCCATGGTCCTGGGAGCTGCCATTTTAATGCGAATAGCATCCTTTGGCTACTTCACGCACTTTTCGTCTATGTATCTATCTATCTGGCTATCTAACCTCTTACGCCGCGGGTCGATAAATAAATAAAAAGACTGGCGCCGGCTGGGATTACGAACCGTTGACCCTTTGATCAGCAGGCAGACGCGCTAACCACAGAGCTATGAAGGCAGTCATTCAACGCACTCTAAACGGTTGTTTATATCTTTACCATAGGACGCGCTTCAGCGCTGTCACAGCTACCGGTGCGCGCGCGTTCCATGCACGAGGGCTCATTCCGCTCTCGTGAGGCTGAGCACGGCCGCTAGCTCACCCTCTCCCGCGCTCGGGAGAGGGTGATGTAGCGGCCGTGCTCAGCCTCACGAGAGCGGAATGAGCCCTCGTGCATGGAACGCGCGCGCACCGGTAGCTGTGACAGCGCTGTAAAGCGCGTCCTATGGTAAAGATATAAACAACCGTTTAGAGTACCGTTGGTTGAGACTAGCTGAGACGCCAGAAAGTCTGGTCGGTACCATTTTGAGTGTTTGTGCGTATGGCGCGTGCTTTGCTCGCCTTCCCAAGTGACACAAACGCACGTGCTGGGCTGCGGAGATCGTGCGCAGGGCTGTGAAAGTGTCAACAAATTTAGAATCGCCTCAAGAGTGGGCTGGCGTATCTAGAGTGTGCCGGCCACCTGACGAACGCGCATAACTCCGCACCGTTTGATGCTATTCGCATTAACGTAGATAATCATTCCCAAAGGATGGGTTCTGCTGATTTTTTTTAACTGTCCTTGTCTTGGGTTTAGCCAACTTCTCGTCATGAATCGTCCTTGGAAGAGCTCAAAGACTCTGCGTATGGACGCAATTTCCGAAAAATAGCGTACGCTAAAATGACGCACGCAAAGCGCAAAACGTGTTTAGCGTTTGGCGCACGCGCAGTGGCGACGACACTATTCTTTGCGTACGCAAAGCTTTAGCGTGCGCTAATCTAAAACTCCCTGCTATCTTACGAGATCCGAGCCGGCGTCTGTCCGTCCATTGATAACGTAACTATAAGCTAGACGCTCCCAATATGTGCACTGTCGTTTACGAGATCTGGAGGCTTCCCTGCCATTTCGTCACATCATTGCCGCCTCGCACGGATCTGAGGGGTGACGGGTTCCAATCCTGGCCAAGGTGCGCTCGTTCCAGAGGAGGTGCCGCCGTGTAATCGAGAATTCAATCGCATGTCAAAAGATCCTTTGGCGGACAAAACGAATCCCCGACCCATCGTTGGTTTGGCACGTAACATTCCCATGTCTTATTTTAACCAAAGGGGGTTCCTCAGGATGGAAAAGTTTGGGAACCCCCGACCTACATGCCCAACCGTCAGCACCGCGACATCAGACGGCACGACATGCCGGCTGCTGCTATGTCATTTGTTGCCATTCTGGGACAACTTTTGACGTGCGGACGGGATAGGATGCCAAAACATCTAAGTCACGAGACAACACTCGGTCGGGCGAGGGCGGTAAATTTGGGTCCCCGCCCTCTTGTGCAGATTGTGCAGCCCTCGCTGCAGTGCGGCGGCCGAGTGCAGCTGTCAGGGGCGGCCGGGCGGCGTGCCAGAGCAGGGCGGCCCCCGAGGTGATCAACCTGGACGACGACAGCGACCTGCCGGACGAGGACTCGAGCGAGGAGGAAGGGGCACCCCGCCGGCCAACAACGGAGCGGCCGCCAAGACCCCGTCGCCCCCCTGGCGCAAGAGGGACCGCTGGCCGTGTGACGACGGCCCCCGTAAGGATCCGTGCCGGGCTAAGGGCTCCCGGTGCGCCGGCGGGCGCGTCAGTGCTGGCGGGCACTTGCACCAACGGGGCGCCAGTGCTGGCGGAGCACTGTCATCGACGTGGCTCCAAGGACGACGCAGCTTCAACACCGACGCGGTGCCAGTGCCGACAGGGCACAGACGTCGACGGGGCACCGACATCCGGCTGCTTCGGTGCCAACCTGGTGCCGTCTCGCACCGGTGGACGTAGGACAGCGTCCAGGGCACAGACGTCGACGGGGCACCGACATCCGGCTGCTTCGGTGCCAACCTGGTGGCCGTCTCGCACCGGTGGACGTAGTTCGCACAGCGTGCCAGGGCACAGACGTCGATGCGGAGGCACCGAGCATCCGGCTGCTTCGGTGCCAACCTGGTGCCGTGCTCGCACCGGTGGACGCTAGGGACAGCGTCCAACGGCGGACATTGCCCCGCGTCTGCCAGTGGAGAGCGTCCACCGGTGGTCGTGGAGGACCGGTGGACATTTTTCGCAAAGTGTGGAAGACCTCGACGGCGATGCGGGAGGCAACGTGCGCAGCTGTGTGCAGTGGACCGGTGTGCCAGTGCTGTGGCAGTATTTATTTCGGGACCCTAGGGACAATTATACCGGCAGGCATGCCGCCGATTCCAAGACTCGAGGTGGGGGACGCAGCGTGTGGGTAGGGTGCCACCAGTATTTATTTGTCTCGCGTGGCTGCAAAGAAGGCAGCCTAGACCTTCAACATTCCCTCAATCCCCTCGTCCCCTGTGACTTTGATGACATTAAACTTTTTTTTTTTCATTTGGATTGATGCGGTTTGTGCATGCGCCACAAATGTGTCTCGAAATTTCTGATGCTGCTTGGAGTGTTCCCCACCTTTACTGCTTTAACAGGTTGGACAGAATTGCGTGTATCTGCCCTCCAGCTCAAGATTTCCCTAGTGTTATCAGAGGCACAGGTGCATAGCTGCACTGTACCGAATGGTTGCTGCACTACCAAAAGCCACAAGATTGCTTGCTCTCGCAAGAGAGAAGTGTGTGCTTCACAAAATGAAGGAACCAGATAATGGAGGAGCTTTACAAACTATTTAGGAGATAGGATTTTCGTTAAAACCTTCCAACAATGCTTTGCCCTATTGGAACTGTAGAATGTCACGAAGCTGGGACACAAAAATTGCACTTATGTTGCGGAGCACCATTTGCATTTGTTATTTAAGGAAGTGCAATATTGAGCTCGGAATATTTTGGAGGTCGTAGAGGTTAGAGAGTTTGATATTTATTGTTCATTCAGAGGTGACAATATATTAATACCATCACAAAGGCCATTTTTAACTGATAGAAACAAAGAAGGCACAAGCACTGAAAACATCCAGTGTCAGACATCAACCTCATTGTGCATTATTTATGATTTTTTTTAAGCCCCCCCCCCCCCCTTCCCCTTCCCCTACCTATGCCACAGCTGGGAAAGCCACAATACTAGTGAGCGAAAGTAAGACATTAGTTTTTGACAGTAAGAATTTGAAAGGCTATGCTTCCCAGGTGAGCACGTGTTTCACAGTTCAGCAGGAATACTTTCTGAACATGTTGCTAGGCATGCCTGGCTGCCGACAAAATGCCAAAATACAAGCCACTTTTGCTTGTCTTGCTGCTATTTAGGAGGCACTTCATATATGTCTGCTGTGGAATATACCACACCTGGACAGAAGATTTAGAAGCACTTCATTAGTGTACAGTACATTGCTAGTTATTGGGAAATTCAATTGTCACGCACCTTTCACCAAGCCTTGTCACAATACCCCCATAAAACGCCCAGGTGGTTTTGATCAAGAACAAAGTATGGCTTTGGAATGTCTCAAACCACAGTACAATAAGCTATAGAAAAAAAATAAAAGTGAATGGAGCATTAGAGAAAATTTTCAAGCAGGCAAACTAATAACAGTATGATAGATACTGTGGTAAGAGCACAAGACAGAAAATATGGCAGATTAGTAATTTAATTCCAAATTGCCATACAAAAAAAAAACAAAGAAAAACTCCAGCTAAGTTTTGGTTTAAAAATATGCTGTATGTGAAAGCTCATCAAAATATTAGGAACTGGAGATGACAAGCCATCTACACCAAGTCCCTCAAACTCTTGTTCACATTCCACTCATTTGAAAAGCACTGCAAAAGAGGCCAAGCACGCACCTGATCTCGCCACACGGCCGTCTCCAGCCGCACGATGAACTCTACCTGCTATGGTCACCGTTGCCATGGCAATGAAACACATACCGAGTGGGCGCACATGAACGTAGTCTGAAGCCAGCAACAGTTGTCTTTTAAATACCATCTGCTTACCGACGACAGAGTAACAGGTTGACAACGGCAAATGGAGCCTCTTCTGAAGGCTCCAAGCTAAGCTTCTGCTAGCTTCGTAAAGATAATTTTTTTTTTTTTTACTGTTGATGGAAGCACTATTAGGACCTCCCTGATCCTGATTAGGTGTGCAACTAGCATTACTGGCTGATATTTCACATCACCTTAATGACTTGAACATATGATTACAAAAGAAAGGAACTCGAGGCGGTGGTAATCTCTGCCCTCCCAACATTGGGAATCTATCGACAAAGAATTTATTGTTTTCCTTTCTGGAAAATTCTTGTTGAAAGAATGAGCACTGTTCTGCAAGAAAAGATTTTGAGACAGTACACATGATATGAACAGGGTGTTCGAAGTCTGGTTTGCTGATTTTCAGAAATAACTCCAATGCCATTCACAGTTTCTGGATCTTATTTGATTCGGACCACGGCCAAGTTCAAGAAATTTACTAGACAGAGCTTGCCGATCACCAAACACAATAAGCTGAAGGATGCATTTGTAGTGCATGACTTTGCTAAGTTTGACGCTGGCCTCCCTGAACTAAAATTTTCAAATCTACAAAAGCTCGCAGCAGCCTTGATCGCAGTGTTCGTCCTAACAAGTATGTCTGTGAGCGTGATTTTCAGGATGAAGACCGTGAAATCAAACGTGCCTTTGAGAATGAGCGACCGACACCTCCAAAACATTTCGCGATTCTCAGTTAGCACTGATGTGCCTATTCGTATCTTGGCAAGCCATATAAACATCGTACTGAAGAGTGCTCGAGCAGTCAGTCTTACTTTATGCAAGCTTGAATCAAGAAAAACTGTTTCATTCCACATCACTTTTAACTTGCGACAGGTTTGTTATATTTTCACACTTCGTTGCATGACACTGTGATGTCACATGACGCTAGAACGTTGCATGGCACCGTACGTCACAGTTTCACTTGATGGCTTTATATATTTACAAATCTCTCGCAAAGTGCCCTTTAGCGGCCCCCTCGGTGTGCCCGCAAAAGGAGCAGCGCAAAGAGGCCCTACAAATGCTGTGCATTTGAAAAATGCCGGGGACAGTCATTCTTTTTGCTGCGTGCACTCGTCAACACCTTATTTCTGTTATTTACTTTAAATTCTTGTACAGATAGGGTGAGTGCATGTAGCATGGGTAGCTATATTTCCAGCAGTCTCCTTGGTGCTTGAGTAATTTGACCAAAGGTTCACGGAGTATACAAGGCGACGGGTTCTGATGTAAGAAGGGCAACTCTGCTGTCTCCACTTTATTGGGCAGCCCTTCCTTACCTACTTGTGCCCAGAAGTAAACATTTTTGGATGAAGTCACGGTCAGTTCAAAAATAAAGTTAAAAACTCACCCTCACTTTCACAGCCGCACTCACCTTCATTCCTCACTTACGAACTCAACGAACTTACGCCCCTCACCGAACTCACAAACTCGTGCCCCTCACTGAACTCATGAACTCACCGAACTCCCGCCACTCGCTGAACTCATGAAATCACGACCCTCACCGAACGCATAAACTCGCGCCCCTCACAGAACTCAGCCCTCACCAAACTCATGACCTCTTGCCCCTCACTGAACTCATGAACTCACTCGAACTCGTGCCATTCAACTCATGAACTCACCAAGCTGAGTGAGTGAGTGCACTCATGAGTGAGTTTTGCCGAGGTATGCTTATGCCATGCTTGCATGCATAGGGATCAAGGAGAGCGTTTTAATGTATCCAAATGAAAACACTTTTCCATATTTTATGAGACCACTCGCTACTCTTGAAACATTTGAGGATGGAGCAAAGAACACATTATGTGCTGACCCCAGACGCCTGAGCCCTTTTATGTAAATGAGGTGTTCCTCGTTAGCCATCTCTCCAAGCACCCTGGTGCAAAGCGGTGAAGCCCACCCTATCATGAGCCCCTCCTGCATTTTCGCTCTTGGACTTACCAAGTGCCCATCCCCCGTGTTTATTGTGAAACATTCTTTCAATAGTTGTTTGGCATTTCGTGAAGCCAAAATAAAAAGCACGACTACAAAGCTCGACTCGGATTGGTCAACAGATGGGAGAGGAGGAGTGGGAGGCTTGACGCAGATTGGTCAACTGGGAGGTCATGTGACCATGAGGTGAGTGACCTAGGCAAGGAGGAGCTCGACCTTCTGTGAGTACGGAGAAAGAGGAGCTCAAGAGTATGAAAGGCTCTGGAAGATCGCCAGGTTTACTGGCCCAATTAGCAATAGTGTCGCTTCATTCTAGGAACAGCTATCGAGTGTACACATGCCACGCATTAAATTATCCGACGAAGAGTGCCGTGAACATAAGCGTGTGGCATCTGGAAACTCGTAGTATCGCAAAATGTTTGCGATTCTAGAATGTTTCCTGTATGCAACATAATTGCCTAGCAATTTGCCAAATTTTTATATTATGTCAAAATTTTGGGTAGGCAGTATGTCCTTAATTTTAAATATTACCATCTCCAGTAGTGTATCCTGCAGTTCCAAATGCAACCAGTTTAGAGCTGGGAGTATTTAAGAAATGCTACCAGTTCCAGCGACAAGTCGAAGCAGCAAAACCATTAAATAAGCTGCGCTCAATGTACCGGCACTCCATTCCCTGAATTTCCCGTAGATGCTTAGTGCAGAGTGGTTGCAATCATCGATCGTCACGATAACAGTCTACTGCGGGTGAAGAAAAGCAGAACGAGTCCTCCCACGAAGACCTCCACTCTCCACTTTAGCAGAGCAAATGCTGGAGAGGAAGTGAATGGAGAGGACGGATCCAGCACTCAAGGTGAGTGCTCAACCTGCAACCGACTACAGAAAATATGACTTCTGAAAATCTAGATACGGTGCCAGGAGATTCGGGTGATATCGTTTCGACATTTTCGGAAGGTGGAGAAGCATTTTCTGCGACTTCAGATGAAAGCTTCGCATAACTGGCAACAATGATTTCGAGCACTGAGATGGCTGAAATGTCGTTACTCTGAAGGCTTGTCCACACATTTGCGTTTGACTTTGCTCGAGTGCGCCGCACTCTCGTAATCGCCTACAACGAGAGGACGCGTTGGCGACATATATGGCTCTGGTACACTTTCGACCTGGGTGAACATATTTCCGCTTCTTTACGCACCAGTCTTTCATCGAGGGCTCAACATACCATATTTTCCAATGTATAAGGCACACATTTTTTCCAATATTTTTGGCGGTGCATCTTATATGTATCTTTTTTTCCTTTTTGGTAAACTCTGAAGGAACTCCTGTTGATGCTGGTTAACCTTTTTTTAACTATTATGACAGCTCAATGCAAATGATGCGTCATAAATGCAAGTCAACCTCTCAAAACTAAAGTTCCATAACAAAAAAAAAAAAAAGAAAGTCAAGAAAACCAAAAGAAAACACGTCGCTTTGCGAGTTCTCAAGTCACCGTTTTTTTCCCGCAAATTTGGTGCTTCGTAAGTGTACTCAGAGACGCGTCTTATACACAGGTGCGTCTTATATACAAATTTTTACTTAGAAACTTGCGAAAAGTGGAGGTGCGTCTTATACAACGGCAGCGTCTCATACTCCGGCAAATACGGTAATTGCAAAAATGTTATAGACGACGCTCACTCGCAGACAAGTGCATAGGTTTCTTCTCGCAAATACCGCAAAAACCTCCAGCCTAGTTGTACGCAATGCCGGGGCTGCCCAACACCGCCGGTACATTCGCTCGTCCAATACACTTAATCCTCTCGTCCCGCCCAGATTCCCGTCATCCATTCCCCGCCCAAATAGGACGACTGAATTTGAGAAATCTGACGTAACATTTTATAATATTAAAGGGTAACTCCGGTACGTTTTCTCGATTTTAGGGTTACGACGGTTTTCAGCGAGCGAAGTGTCCCAGTTTATTTTTCAATGTCGCGTGTAATTTTGTAGACATCCTATTTCGAAGTTTTGTTTCGGGGGTCTACGGCAAAACCGAAACTGCCGGCTCGAGCGTGGTGGCAAACCTAGTGATCGGCTGTATGGCTGGCCTAGTTGCCAGAGCAGTTCCGATCAGTTGGGTAAGATGCTACGACTGTTTTGCAGCTCTGCTCCGTAGATATCAAACATCTGTGGCACAAATGTTAGAACGCATTCATAAAGTTGCCGGCCGAAAAGCGAGTTTGCCACGATGAACGCAGGCTTGGAACAGGCCCCGCTTATCTTCTGAAGAAGATAAGCGGATAAACCATCTTGGCGGTGCGCCACGCACGTTGCAGAAGCATCGCGGAAGCTAATCATACATGCTCGAGCCGAGCAGGAACAGACTAAAGTATGGCCGCCAGTGAATGCCACCTTCGGCACCACAAAGCGCTTGAGCGAGCAGGCAGTCAATATTCTTCAAGCGCGACAGCCAAAGAGCACTTGCAAACTACAGCCGCTGAAACATAACAAGCAGAAATTGTCCACTGAGACGGCTGAACACGCGGCAGAAAACCGCGGCAAAAGAAGTAGCAGTACGAACGAGAAACCTCCTTGAACACAAAGATGACATCAGGGGCACAAAGTGGCTTGGCAGGCGAACCCGAGCCGTAAAAGCTGGTACAGTAAACTCGTTACATTCGACCTCGACGGGAACTTAAAATTTAGTCAAATTATCCGAATGATTGAATTAAAAAAAAGGACAGAAAAAACAGTTAAAATTAAACTGCCTTTTATTGTCCAGCAGTACTCACGGATGGCTGCTGCCATCTGCGCTTAAAACAGCGTGCGCCAAAAGCAGGTGTCGGAGAGCAGCCTAACTAAACATCACGTGCCCAAAAAATCACAAACTAAAAAAAAAAAACGAAAAAGGTAAGTTTTGACAAGCTGACTTTGGCGCCAAAACCAATATCGGCTCGACCGGCGACAAAAAAAATATTAATAACAAAAGAAAAAAGGAAAACAGAATTCGCGTTTTTTGGCCGCCGAGACGGACCCGAACACGATGTCTACAGAGAAGCGCTTGAGGGCGCTTGCTGAAAAGTTCGAGCCGACTTCGGCATAACAGCCAAACCGTCAGTGAAAAAAAAAAAAAGGAAAAGAAGAACTTACGCTGTCGCGCGCGTGCTGGCTCAGTGTGCTGAAGCTCGTGTGCTGGCTCGTGCGCTCCCGACCACGTGCTATGTTCTTACGCCACGCCACGCCAGATTAATTGCGCTGGCTCGTGTCATTCGCTACGGTCCATCTCAACGGCGTAGAGAAGCAGGCGCATATTTGCGCACGTTCGGCTTGCAGCAAAGGGCCCGTGTTTTGCCATACGTTGGTGGTTTTTCTGCCATGGTGCCCTGTGATGTTAACGTGCGCGCATTCGCTCGGGACGAGATTTTCCGATGCGGAGTCCTCTTGAGTTCAAACTATCAAACTTTTCCTCCCATAGAAATGTATGGGCACTTTCTGCGGGACTTTTGAACACGATCGAATTAAACGAAAATTCGGATTAACCGAAATCGAACTAACGAAAGTTTACTGTCGCATTTTTAACATTGGTTTTAGAGTGGATCGCAGTGTCGCATTTGTGTAATATTTTGGCAGTAATCTTATTTATTGTCCATTCAGGTCGAAGCTTTTGACCAGAGGTACCCTTTGAGTGAAGGGAATTACAGTCGCCGACCGATTATTCGGACTTCGCGGGACCGAAAAACGTCCGAATAATAGAGCAGTCTGAAAAATCGGCAGATTGAAAAACTTTCCTTTCTTACTTCCAAGTGGGCTTAAAAAAGCCGTAAATGGTGCCTCGTTTCAGGTTACACCTCCGTTTCCGTTCGGCAACTTTCTGTTAGCATTGAGAATCGCTGCCTTCTTTTCTAGCGTTATGGTCGAGTACTTTCTGCGCTTCTTAACGACACATCGCGGTGGCAGAACAACAAATGGGGCCATGACGTCCAAGCCAGGCGTTGTCCGAACAAGATGAGAGGCAAATCCACGGCGCAAAATGGCGACTGGCAACGCGAAGGAACGGAAAAACAAAGCAAGACGATAATGATGATGATGATGACGTGTTGCTAAATGGAAAAAGGGCTAGCATAGCGTCACCTAGCGGTAAAACTCAAGAGTACTCAAGTAGCGCTGCCAGCTAAGCCAATCCATTTGCAGCCAACAACATAGAATTCAAATGGCCAGCTTCTCGGTGGATTGTTTTTCCGCCCGATCAGGCTAGAGCTAACCATTTTGCCAGAATAATCGAACTTTCGGACTTCAAGCTGTCCGAAACATTGGTCGTGTGAATATACACTATTTCTATGGGAGTAAAGTAAGTCACGGCGCCCGCAGATGCAGGTCCGGGAAATATCGAACAAGCCCGAGATTAATCGGAGTCCGAAAAATCGGTCGGCGACTCGTACCCGCTGCTGCAACTACAGTGCTTAGAGTGCATCTTCGACTAACGTGTTTACCGCCCTATCCCTCCCATGCGCTGAAGCGGAATATCAGGTGGCAGCAGATTGCATCGCGGCGCCGCAGGCATGGTGCCATCGGATGCCGGCGAAAAGTTGGGCAGACGCCCAGGGCCGCACTGCTCGTTTTTCCAGCGCCCCGGCACCGCGTCTCTGCTTTGGCTGCCGGGTGGCGGTCTGGCCAGCAGGGCAACCAACATGCCTCCGCTGCACGTCCACTTCTACCGCCGCAGCTGCCGCCACAACCATGGCGGGCGAGAGCGCAACACTTCCACATTGTCGCCGGGCAGAAATCCGGAGGGAAACCAGAAATGAGGAAGGGCGACGGTAGGACGGACCGGTCGGGAGACATGCCGGAGGCACCAGATCCTGAAGCATGGGGATCGAGGAAGAAGAGGAGGCGACATGCCGGCTCGAGGCAGTACAACGAGGAAATCCTGAGAGAAGTCGGAGAGCAGAGGCTGCGATCAGTGCGTAACGCTTTCAAGGGTGTCCCTTTGGCATTGCTTGTCCTCGGTTATCGTCGGGGGCATGTCCCTCTAAAACCTGAAATCTACCTCATCTTCGCACTCTGGCGGCGACATGTCTAATCCAGAAGCTTCCCACCACCTACGCTTTGAAGCAGACAAGCAGACGCACAGTGGCTCTAAAGACGACAGTGCAGACGCGCAGTGGCTCCTCGCCTCCTGGGGCAGTGGGAGCACCTTGAGCCGCGGCTTTCGAGCAGTGGCTCTCAGGTTGCACTGCATCTCTAAAGAAACAGACGAGCAGACGCGCAGGGCAGGGGCTTCACTTCATTCGGGGGTATGCGCGCACGACCTTGACGTCCTCGAGGGGCTGGTCAGCATAGCCGGTGGGCACGCGGCCCATGCGTGCACCACCGCCATGCCAGAGTGGACCCGGCCAAAGATGGCGTGCTTGCCGGTCCAGCACTGCGTGGGGCCCAGGGTCAGGAAGAACTGGCTGCCGTTGGTGTCTGGGCCCGCATTGGCCATCGACAGGATGCCGGCGCCTGCACCACGGGCACCGGCCTGAGTTTGGCTCGTAACGACGATAACAAGGCAGAGTGATTAATTGGCTTGTTAATGGCGTATTTCGCTTCTTCCCTTCTTCGTCGCGTGGAACGAGAATGAAACTGCCTCCCGGTTGGATGACTATCGCCGCTGACCGTAACCCGTTCCGAAATGCTACCACTATGCTCGTGGAAGATTTTTTATCTGAGTTTCCGAGGAGGGGAGCAAAACGTGCGTGCAGTTTTCGACTCTATTGCCAAGAAATGCTTTCCTCGAGGTATAAAACCACTTTTACGATGATCCATGAACTGTTTGACTGTTTGCTTGCTGTTATTTTATTAATACTGTTCTTCGTTACACTATAGCTTTGGGATTGTTTTTTTGTGCCTGCTCTATCTTCATAATGTCTTTGGGCCATGAGAATATATTCAATAAATAAATAAACAAGTAAATAAATTGGCCGCTGGTCTTACTTCCCGACAACATCGTTCTACCCGTGTTATCATGCAATTATGTCATGAATGACAACTGAGAAGGCGACAAAAACTGAAATAAACTAAATGTTTGATGGGGCGAACTTGTGCCCAAAACAAAAAGGAAACAGAAGAAAACAATTCAGCGTCATGGTGTGTCGATAGCGGCGTAACAGGAGGATCGATTGCTGGGGTGAGACTGACTCCAGCTGGCCATGCGGAGCACCTTTTGTACCTGCCTGTGTCTCTGGAACATTCAGCTTAGAACATTCGGCGCGTAGAACATTCAGAACTCAATCGGACAAGAGTGTTCTCGAACTTACGAGAACGCCAAATTGAAAGAATAAATAAAAGGGCAGTCCGCTAACTGAATCGAACCTGGACCTTTCGCGCAACAGTCAAGCACGGTAACCATTCGGCCACGCACGCGTCGCTCAGCGACGCTGGTGGCAATATGACCCACAGGAGTAACTCCTGTACCTAGAGTAAGATTTGGAACACAGCTCTTGAAGTTTGTAAGAAGCGCTGGAAAGAGACAGGGGCAATCTAGTACCAGAAATGACACAAGGCAAACACACACTGAAGCTAATAAGAAAAAAATGTTGGCATGCGGTTGTATACTATTACTGCGTGAGTGCACATTAAGGCCCCAGGTTAGCAGTTGTATTGTACTAGCTAAATTGCTCATGTACAGCTGAGACAAGTGCCCAGTTGAGGCAGACAAACTTCACGCTGTATAGACATGCACACAAACATATGAAAAAAATGCTGCTTCTACAGGTTTTCCCGCTCATTTTAATCCAAGTGACGGCCAATTTAATCCAAGTGCCACCCAATTTAATCCAAGCGCCACATAATTTAATCCTTGCGCTACCCAATTTAATCCCGGGGTCAGTCAATTTAATCCATAATATATATAGGCACTTATTGTCTTCGGCGGTCGTGTTTCCTTGCACATTTATTAACTTAGAATAATGTTTTATACAATTAGATTTTTGGGGGGACAACTGATCATTTGATCCGTATTGTGATTTCTTGGAGTTACTAGTACCACTATTGACGAGGCTTAGTTGATATGTTGATTACTCTTTTTGTAATATTGAGTTATTGTGGCGCACTCGATTTTATATTAGCTGAATGGACGTTTTCTTTAACCTTCCTTATTACTCTACTTAACATTGCTACAGTCCAGATGATACAAGTACAATTGCAATTTATGATTACTCTTTTGATTACTTCGTGTTATTATTGCTCCAATTGATCTATAATGAACTCAGTTGACATTATTATTCCTCTTTTGATTATTTCGGGTTACTTTTCAACCATTGGACATGAATTCGAATTAAATGGCATTGTGATGATTCTTCATTACATTTAGGTAATCTTCAACGAATTGAATTTTTTTGTGATGATTATTGATATTATGATTACTCTTTTGATTACTTCGAGTTACTCTCAATTCAATTGACTTTAAATCGGCCTAAGTGACATTTGGCAACTCTTGTTTACTTTGTGTAATTATAGTGCCAATTTATCGGGTGTGAGCTCAATCATACACTATTATTACTCTTGATTACTTAGGGTTACTTTCGATCTAAAGGACTTTAATTCGGCCTCGTTGATATTGCGATGACTGTTTTGATTTTTGGGCTAATATTTAACAAAAGTATTTATTATTAGCTCAATTGACATCACAATTACTTGTTTGATTACTTTGACTTACTATTGACCGAATGGACTTTAACTCGGCCTAACTGACATTTTGATTACTTCGTGTTATTATACCTCCAATTGATCTATAATTAACTCAGTTGACATTATTATTACTCTTTTGATTACTTCGAGTTACTTTTAACCCAGTGGACTTGAAATCGACCGAAATGACATTGGGATGACTCTTTTGATTACTTTGAGCTTATCTTCATGCAAACTTATTTATTATGAGCCTAATGTATATTATGATTACTCTTCTGATTAATCTGAGTTATCTTGACCCAATGAATTTGTCCTATTTCACAATTTGGTAACTCTTCTGATTACCTTGAGGTCACATTCAACCAATTGGTCTTTTAAGAGCTCGATTCATATTTTTATTACTATTTTGTCCCGATTAATCCTAATTCGGCTTAATTGACATTGTAATAAGACTTAATTATTTTCTGATAATTTTCAACCAATTGATTTATTGTGGGCATAATTTTGACATGATGATTATTTTTTTATTTACTATTAACCCAATGGACTTTAAATCCGCCCAATTAACATATTGGTGACAATTTTAAGTATTGGTGTTATTGCGTTACCAATTTATCTATCATGAGCGCAATTATCATTGCAATTACTCTTGATTACTTCGAGTTACTATTGACCAACAAACATTAATTCAGCTTAATTGACAGTTTGATGATTCTTGATTACTTTGAGCTAATATCGAACCAATTGCGTTCTTATGAGCTGAATTTGCATTATGATTACCCTTTAAAATGGTTTGAGCTGCTATTGACCCAGTATTTTGATTACTTTGGATCATTATACAGCCAATTTATTAATTATTAGCTATATTGATGATTTGATTACTTTTTCGATTACTTTTGAGTTACTTTATACTTCACTTCAATTACCCCGGACACCAGAGGGCAGCGTCGGACCAGAAGTCCTTCCAGTGAGCCCTTCTCGTCCGACGGCTCCCTTCGTTGTCCGCGATACTTCCGAGGTAAACAATCTTTGATTCGAATATTAATAGAAAGAATGTAGAGCCCTTTCACTTCACGTGAAGATGGAAGGCCAGCAAACTTATTTTAACGTCTAGGACGATGCCTAGAGGACGACGTCTAGGACGACCTCAAGGACGACCTCACGGACGACGTCTAGGATGACCTCAAGGACGACCTCAAGGACGACGTCTAGGACGACGTCTAGGACGACCTCAAGGACGACGTCTAGGACGACCTCAGGGACGACGTCTAGGACGACCTCAAAAACGACATCTAGGACGACCTCATGGACGACGTCTAGGACGACCTCAAGGACGACTTCGAAACGATGTCTAGGACGACCTCAAGGACGACGTCTAGGACGACGTCTAGGACGACCTCAAGGACGACCTCAGGAGACTAGACGTTTAGGACGACGTCTAGGACGACCTCAAGGACGACGTCTAGGACGACCTCACAGACGACGTCTAGGACGACCTCAAGAACGACGTCTAGGACGACCTCAACGACTGACGACCTCATGGACGACGTCTAGAACGACCTCAAAGACGACCTCAGAAACGATGTCTAGGACGACCTCAAGGACGACGTCTAGGACGACGTCAAGGATGACGTCTAGGATGACCTCACGGACAACGTCTAGGACGACTTTACGGACAACGTTTAGGACGACCTCAAGGAAGACCTCAAGGACGACTTGAGGGACGACCTCGCGGACGACGTCTAGGACGACCTCACGGACGACGTCTAGGACGACCTCAAGGACGACTTAAGGACGACCTCAAGGACGACGTCAAGACGACCTTACGGACGACGTCTAGGACGACCTCACGAACGACGTCTAGGACGACCTTGAGGACGACCTCAAGGATGACGTCTAGGACGACCTCACGGACGACGTCTAGGACGACCTCAAGGACGAGCATCTAGGACGACCTCATGGACGACGTCTAAAACGACCTCACGGACGACGTCTAGGACAACCTCAAGGACGACCTCAAGAACGATGTCTAGGACGATCTCAGGGACGACGTCTAGGACGACCTCAAGGACGACGTCTAGAGACGACCTCAAGAGCAACTCAAGACGACGTCTAGGACGACCTCAAGGACGACGCTTAGCGATCCTCAAAGCCTAGGACGACCTCAGGGACGACGTTCTAGGACGACTCTCAAGGAACAGACTCTGGAGGACGATCTCGACGGACTCGAGGCGTCTTTAAAGCGACCTGACGGACGACCTTAAGGACGATGCAACGACCTCACGAACGACGTCACTAACGAGCTACTGACACTAGAGGACCCAGGACACTCAAGGATGGCGTCTAGGACGACCTCACGGAGCGGCGTCTCAGGACGACCTCAAAAACAGCATATAGAACGACCTCATGGACGATGTCTAAAACGACCTCACGGACGACGTCTAAGACAACCTCAAGGACGACCTCAAGAACGATGTCTAAGACGATTTCAGGGACGACGTCTAGGACGACCTCAAGGACGACATCTGGGACGACCTCAAGAACGACATCTAGGACGACCTCACGAACGACGTCTAGGACGACCTCAAGGACAACTTCTAAAACTACCTCGAGAATGACACAGAGGACGACGTCCTCTAGGTGTCCTCAAAACCTTGAGGACAACACCTAGATGACGTCCTCTAGGTGTTGTCCTCAAACCTTGAGGACAACACCTAGATGACGTCGTCCTCTAAGTGTCATTCTCGAGGTAGTTTTAGAAGTTGCCCTTGAGGTCGTCCTAGACGTTGTTCTTGAGGTCGTCCTTGAAATCGTCCTAGACGTCGTCCTTAAGGTCGTCTTGACGTCATTCTTGAGGTCGTTCGAGAGGTTGTTCTCGAGGTCGTCCTAAACGCATCCTTGAGGTCGTCTTACACGTCGTCCTCAAGGTTGTCCTAGAAGTCGTCCTTGAGGTCGTCCCAGCCATTGTCCCTGAGGACGTCCTAAATGACGTCCTCTAGGCGTCGTCCTCGAGGTCTTCCTAGAAGTTGCCATTGAGGTCGTCCTAGACGTCGTCCTTGAGGTCGTCCTACACGTCGCCCTCCAGGCGTCATCCTTGAGGTCGTTCCAGAACACAATAAGTGCATATACATATTGTGGATTAAATTGACTGGCCCCGGGATTAAATTGGGTAGCGCAAGGATTAAATTATGTGGCACTTGGATTAAATTGGGTGGCACTTGGATTAAATTTTCGGTCACTTGGATTAAAATGAGCGGGAAAACCTGTAGCTATGAAAGGGAAGGACAAACAGTATCCTCGTTTGACTTTCCGTGTGTCTCCTCCACTTTTGTCCTCGTCGTGTTTGCGCCGTTGCTGCTACTACAAGCTTCCATCTTATCAAAAACTACGGTCGCTGCCCCCGCCGACGCAAACGTTGCTTGGCCACGGTACTCCAAACCCCAAATTCTGCCGGGAAATAACTAAACCTTCGAAGCGAGAGTGCACCGGGAGCCAAAGCACCACCGGATTTCGTATTTCACCAGAAGCCACAGACACGCCGGTTCGTTGCCGGAGGGCACTTAAAGACTCTGTCAAAGTGCTCTTGACCCTTGTCAGAGAAATCTCGCCGGTGGTGCTAACCGGCTCCCTCAGGACGGGCGCCCAGAAGTGCCAGAAGCTCTGCCGCCACGTACCCGGGCTGAGGAAGGCCGACTGCTCCTTGGTCTCCTCCTCAAGGAACTGGAAGGCCACGGCCACGAACTGCGTCTCGAAGACTGCCAGCAGCCACTGCAGGGCCACCACCAGCTCCTTGCGCACCAGTGGGCTGGCGTCGTGGGCCACCGACGAGATGAGGCCCATGCCGATGCCCTGGTCCACCGTGTCCGCGTGGTCCGTCCGCTTGGCCGGACAGTTCAGGATCGTGCCCAGGGCGTACACCGCCGCCGCTCGCACCTGGGGAGGCGAGGGCCGACGTGCTCGGACGAGGGTGTGGCCACGCACCCTCGGACTAGGCGCTCAAAACATTCAAAGGCGACGGCGAAAGGGAGGCGCCGTGAACGTGTCTTCGACCGGTGCGTTTCTGCTCGGCGCCCCGTGCCGCACGTGTGTCGAAAGTGACCCCGAAGTTGCGACCAATTGTGTTGCGGGAGTCAGCATGCCGAGGCCCGTCAGCACACTTGCGTTAGGTTGGGACCGAGGTCTGGTGCTTTCTATCAACAAGAGAATGCACTGGCATGCCTGCGTCATCTATGAGGTGACCCTGTAACTGGATTTTACTAGAGCGAAGGTTTTGCCGAATCCACGTGATCAAATGTACATACTATACATGAGACACGGTCATTCATATCACTGTCAAAACGTTTTTAAGCCAAGAAATATTGATGCACAAAAATAAATAGAAAATATACTGTATTTACTCGCATAATGAACGCACCCCCACAACGGGTACCAATATTTGGACTTTATTTTTCCCTCTCATAATCAACACACCTCCAATTTTCGGCTCCGCGAGTCTCGCATTGCATACAATTTAACTAGCCACCAAGCCAATTTTCTTTTACTGCCAAGCGGTCAGGCCAAACCAAGCCGCTCTCATAATGGCTGCAAGTGCGTAGTTGTAGAAGTGATCGACCGTGAAACTGAGTCACGCGCACATTTGACAAACCTTGGGTCGAGGAATCGCCCAGCCCCAGACATTCTTCGCCTATTGGATGCATTGATGTCAACAAATGCGCCGCTGTCTGTGGTCTGCTTTCGGACAGTGAAATCGTGAAAGTGGTTAGGCCTAATTTCACGTGCTTCGGGTAAATGCATTTACTTAATCCGTAACAGAACGGCGCAGCGAGGTGCACGCTCGTAGGCTGAGAGTGTCTGGTGGCCCCTGGTAACAGCAGTCTCCGTGAACAAAACTTGACCTGAGTGAGCAGGCCTCGGCTGTAGGACTTTGTACGAGTACTTATACTGTCGAGACCAGTTATAACGAAGTCGGTTATGACGAAATAGCGGCTACAGCGAAGCGATCATCAGTTTCCATTCCCTTTTCGCACTTAGTTAACCGAAGTCAGTTTTAACGAAATAGTGGACATAGCGAAGTGATTTCCGATTCCCATTGACTTCGTTATAACCGGTCTCTACACATAATTGCAGTAATATACCTGAGTGCACTGCCGGATACTAGCAATAAATATCACCCAAGAACGGTGGCATTGCTCTCCGCGCTGAGTGAGCATCATAGGCGCTTTTCCTCCGGCAAAAGGCACCCCGAAAGCGCCCTAAAAAGGTTTGCAATTTATAAAGCATGGTTATTCTGGCGCGCCCCCGACCAGCCGTGGGTGCGCCTCCGTCACTAAAGACGTGCCACAGTACCTTGCCGTGTCATATTGGCACCTAATATGACATTTGCACTAAGTGTGTAAATGCAAAAATTTTACCTCGCGTAATGAATAGGTGTAAATTTTTCGGGAAAAAAGTGTGTTCATTATGAGAGTAAATACGGTAGTCATGAATGCAAAAAAGATCAACCAGCGTAAAACGGAAAATAAAGGTTTATTCAACAGACTTGTGCCCGAAAAAAAAAAAAAGAAGAAGAAAGAAAGAATACTGAGAAAGCAGCAATAAGCGTCAAAGTGTAGGAAAAAAAAAATTGGGTTGTGTGTATGTTTATACAGTTTAGAACTTGGTCTGCCTCAGCGGGCGACGAGTCTCCCAGCTGTAGATGAGCAATTTAGCCAGTGCAGTACAACCGCTAGCCTGGGGTCTTTAACGTGCATCACGCAGTAGTGATACACGCACGCCAGTACGATGCTCATCCAGATCGAAACGGACGGGGTGGGGATTGAACCCAGGATCCTGGGTTCTGCAGTGCGGGCGTTCGCTCCACGTGCTCCGAGCTGGTGTGCGCTAGACCACTCGGCCACCGACCCCCCAAAGTGTAGGAATGACAGCTAGCTAGCGCGAGAGGGCGAGAGTGTTGTCAGCAAGGCCGCACTGGACTCCTTATCTTTTACCCTCGGTATCTCCAACATTCGGTCTAGAATGTTCGAACGCTCAGGAGACTGACTTGGCAAGGTCATGTTGGCGTCCTCACCTATTACACTCGGGAAGTGCCACCATTTACGACATTGGACGTCGCGGTCCCGGCGGCTGATCGTAGCAGTTACGGCAAAAAAGACAGCCAAACGTTACGAGCCCCCGTCACCTAGCTGCCGAAGCTTCCATGAACCGTCGTGCTAAAGAGTGACCTACGTCCGAATAGGCACCCGCTCTAGCCACCTCAACTGCTGGGCCACCACTGAAATCACAGCAGGCAAGAGCAGAATGCAAGCGCGATGTCATCAAAAAAATTCGAGAGACCTTTTTAAGAATTCTGGTGAACACGCCGGTCAAAGGTGCATTCTACGAACCAGAGAGAAAATCCCATTCTACCGCTCCCACGACAAAAGACGCCCCACTTTCGAGCACGTTCGGGTGGTACGTGACGAGATCCACGATCGCGACGGTGGCAATCCCGATTGGGGACGTACCTCGGGCACGGGGTCGCTGAGCAGGGTGGCCAGCTTGTCGTGGGCGCTGTCCCGTATGCCGCACCAGCGGGCGGCCGTGTATCCGTTCCAGGTGCGTCCCAGGCAGAGGGCCAGCCACTGGCGCAGGTGCCCGTTCGGGTCCGTGAGCTGCTCCGTGCACAGCGCTATCACGTTGCCCTTGAGTGCGGCCTCCTGCCGAAAGAGCCCCGCACGGTGCCCCCGGTCAGGCCCCCGCCTAGAGACATCGTATGGGTCTGCTTGCGGCGCATTAACCCTTCGACGGTCGTCACCATACATGTACGGCGGTGATTACGCGTTTGGAAGTGCCCGCCTAAACGCAGAACTGTGTGCACCGTGGGAGGTGTTGCTGATTGCTATGTTTCTGGCGAAAAATAAACTCTGCTGGGCTATTTATAGCTTACAAATCGAACGGTCCAAGCACGTGATGCTGACTTCGCATAGAGGCCACCCTGACAAAAGTGCCAGTGGGCACACTGGCTCTTCCAATTCAGACTTCGACGCTTTTAAGAATTAAATTCAAAGTATGCAGAGCTTATCATCTGACGGAGAGGTTTTGTAAAGTACCTCCGGTTAGGAAGCTAAAGGCGCCGGAATGCTCTGGAAGCGTGTGCCAAAATGAAATTGAATGGAAGGAAGGAGACAACTTTTCGCCTTCCATATTTTAATTGAATACTTCTAAACCTAAACAGCTTGCAAGCACTGCGCATGCTCCCAGTAGATAATTAAAGAAAAACTGTGCATTGACCATTTCTTATACTATTTCCTTGGAAAAAAAACCACGACCACTGGGAAACACCTTTTCGGGGTAAAAAGCTAGACCGTCAAAGGATTAAATCTGTCCGTGAGATTACATCTTGTTGGTGATATAACATCTTGTCGGCGACATTACATCCGTCTTACTGTTACATCTCTTTACAAAATCCCTCCCCCTCCCCCATCCAAAAGCATAATTAATGTTAAAAAAGTACATAAACGAGTGCCGCCGGTGCCCCGCTGCGGTTCGTCGGCTGCACCCACCTGTCCGCTGGGGTAGTTGCAGACGATGCAGGACAGGACGAAGACGGCCATGGTGCGGTGCTCCGCCTGCGGGTGTTTTGAGGAAGCCGTGAGCCCCTCATTGCCGTGGAACATGGGCCGGGGGGCAACTCACGGGCATGTACAGGGTGTCCGAGAGGACGCTCAGGAAGTAGCGGTGCCCGTTGTCCCTCACCAGGTCCACCTGGCAGGACTGAGACACATGCCAGAGTCAGCCTCTCTCTACGGATCCGGCCATTGCTCGATCCGCGCCCGACCCGCGACAACGGCGCACGATGTGGGGCAACAAGATTTGACGCTGTATTTCAGTCTATAGATTAAACTGTCGCAAGCAGAATGGCCAATCCCTTTTAAAGTGTTGCTTCATTGTTCTCTCCTGCATCTTCTAATTTCTTGCGACGACGGGGAGAATGCATAGACACAGACCCAAGCCAGGGAGCATTGTATGGGGCAACTCGTAACGTGTTGACGCACGACTTGTTGACATACAATGTGCGTTGACACGCGCAGTTGGTTGGTGGAGCAAAGGTTTGGCAGGCAGCAGCCCTCCGAAGCGCATCCCTCCGAATGCACGCTTCAGACGACACAAAATTCAATTCAACTTTTGTTAGGATGCAATTCTGCGTTAAAAGTCTGCCAGCGTGTCCAAGGTGCCATGAACGCCTCGACGCTCTTGAGGTATGACAATCTCTGTAGTGCTTACTGTAGGCTCATGATAATGCAAATAAGGATATTGAACACTTCTGGATAATTCAAACAAATTTCAAAATTTTGGTTCTCCCGCAATGCTTCAATGCATTTGTAAGCCGCCTAATTCAAATGGCATCTTCGTGCAATTCAGACTTCTTGTTCTCGCGTTCCCGTCGAGCACGCTTCCTTTGAGCACCGGTGCACTGTGGAGAAGCAACGTTGCTTCTCCACAGTGCACCGGTGCTCAGAAGGAAGCGCGCTCGAAGGGGCTTTATAGTCCACAATCGAGAACATTTTTGCTGGATGAACAAACCTAATTTTGTTTTGAGGTGTCATGTGCTCTCTGAACAGTATGATAGACAACAGTTCTGAGGAATGAAACAACTTATCTCATACATTTCACCAACATTCCATAAGTGAAATCATCAACTATCTGCTTTGCATGTGCAGACATTCATATAACAAAGCATAACTTCAGCTTGCGTCATTTCTGAACGAATTTCTGATAATTTGAACTTCTAACAATTCAAACAAAACTTGTGGCTTCCTGAATATTGAACAATGAGTTCAGTGTAATTTTACCCTACAGTCCAATTCACTTCAATTAACAGTCGCCAAAATCCAACCCAATCCAAAGGAGCGTTGCGGACAGAGGGTGTGCCTCACCTGGTCCACGGCCAGGATCTTGGCCCAGATGAAGACAAGGAGGGGCCGCAGTTCCCGGGCAGAGCCCTGCAGCAGCTTCAGGATGTATGGAAAGATGCCCACCGACAGGGCCTGGAAAGGACGAGCGCCGTGGCACACCGCTCAAGAACCTCCACTCCGGGAGAACCGACCGCCCCAAAGCGGGAAGACGCGTCCTCACCAAGTTGACGGCCCAGGGTCCCAGGTCGAGGAACCTCCCGAGCAAGTCCAGGGCCCTGAGCCTGTGGATCTGGCTCAGGAGCACCTGGAGCACAATGGGCAGCTGCTCCGGAGGGAGCACCGCTCGCAGCCGAAGGTCAGCCAAACCTGAGCGGGGACGCGGAGGGTGGAGACGCAAGACATTTAACGGTCCTATGTGAATCTAAAGTGTACACACGGCAACAGCTGCGACACCTTGTCGGACCCCACGGTCGGTGACAAGTTAACAACCCAGCAGAAGCTCCGCCTCCAGCAAGCACCTCTTGCCTTCTGCCGGGTTTTCGCTGCACGTGCAACAAAGCGTTATCAAGGGCAGAAGGCTCGCACTTAAGGCAGAGCATCTACTGGAATCTCTCATCGACTATAATGTGTTTTGGACCCAGGATCGAATCTTGAGACAACTGTTAGATTTCTAGGATTCTCTTTTTGAAGCTATTTGGCAACATCAACGACGGACGCTCTGCAACTACAGTCACACCATTTCGAGTGGGGGGGAAAGCCCACACAAGCTTCAGTTTTCGAAGACGCATCTCGTTGTGGCTACCTGGAAGGCGGTGAGCTGCTGGGCAAAGAAGGGCGAGTGCTGGAAGGGCTGTCCCGCCTGGACCCGGTGGAGCTGTGCCAGGCAGAGGTCCAGCGCAAGGTCCCAGGCCTGCCACATGGGGTGCTGGAAGGTGGCCGGCAGGGCGGGCTGGGACATGGGCTGGCAGTTGTAGGCGCGCATGATGCGCTCCGCCAGCAGGAAGTTGCGGAACAGGCTGGCCACCAGCAGGTCCTGGGCACGAGGGAGCAAGCGTCCGCAAGGGTGCATGGACCAACGCTGGTCGCCGAACGGCCGGCCAAGCAAAGCGGACCTCGGTCAACAGTGGCCCCAGAACACGGACTAAGCCAGACAATTTTCTGGCCGACAAGGAACTAGTTGGACACCTCTTTGGCTAACACAGACTAAATGGACAGTTTTCTGGCCAACAGGAAAAAAAAGCTGGATACTTCTCTTGCCAATATGGACAAACCTTATTGGTTTCTTAAATGTATGTTCCTCCCTGCCACGACCCACAGGCCAGCAGTATGTACAAATAAAAAAATAAAGCTGGATTCTCTTAACACAGACTAAAGCGGGATACTTTTCTTGCTAACATAAACTAAGCTGAACTCTAGACAATATGGACTAAGCTGGACACTTCTCTTTGACAACATGAGTAAAGCTGGGGCTCTGACCGGGACCCGCCACATCTGCACTGGACAAACATGGACTAAGCTGGACACTTCTCTTGCAGCTATCACTGACGTGGACAAAGCTGGACACTCCTGCCCAACACAAGTTGGACACTTTCCTGGCCAACATAGACTAAACTGGAGAATTATCCTGGCAAACATGGACTAACTGGGACACTTTCTTGGACAACACAGATCGAGAGGAGACCCTTTTATTGAAATGGACCTAAGCTGGACACTTTCGCTGGCCACCATAGACTAAGCAGGACACTTTTCTGGCCGACATGCACTAAGCAGGACACTAACAGCAGGCACAGTGGCGACCTGTCGTCTGCTCAAAAGTGGCCGCTGCCTGCCCACCTGTCGGAAGAGCTTCTGGAAGAGGGCCTTGGGCAACACATTCCAGGCGATGGTGTCCGTGATGGCGGTGAAGATCCAGTTGAGTTCCCCGAGCATGGTGCGCCGGTCGTGGAGCTGGCCGGGCACCCGTTCCAGCAGCCTCCAGGGTGACGTTGGGCACCAGGCGGGAGCCCCCTGCAGCACGAACCAGCGCAGGGCCATCTGGACGGGCGTGGTCAGGCCACGACGTGAACAGGTCTGCCGGGCAGCTCGGGACTCATGGGCAGCACCTGCGCCGCAGAAAGACACGCCACGTGCAAGGGATGTTCCAGAGGCAGTCCCGTGGCACTCTGAGCAGCAGCAAGGTCGCCGCCATATCCTTCACTGGCCCCACCAAGCCAGTGCATAAGGAGGGAGAATCGCTTTTTCAGCCTGTAAAGGGACTGCAATAAAAGAACCTAACAACCCTGTAATCACAACTGGTTTCTGTGAAACAATGGTCGACGTGCAGGGGAGCTGGTGCATATTAATCATAATGTTTAAACACTGAGACTGGGAAGGTATCCTGAAGATATATTAGAAGAAACAGAAGAGAAAGGTGACAGACAAGCGTCTCGAGTTTCTGTTTCAGTTTACGGCTGCTGGTGCAGAATGGCATGAAGGAAGACGTAGCTGTACTCGATGTAGAGGGAGTGCGCTCCCACCTCTCCCTAGCTGCACCGTGGTCAGCATCAAATGCCGTCGGTTCAAACTGTCTTCCTTCGCTTACCAGAAGAACCTCTCATAGTTGCTCCGGAGAGCAATAGTGAGATGCCTGTTCACCTTCCGCAGATCCAGTGCTCGATTACCACTTCCTGGCCAAAATGTCTCATCACCCCTTCTCACCCCATAAGGAAGCTCCTTTAGCCAGCCAAGCGAGGATTCAACTGCATCGGCACTTGAGAATGAGAATTGGATGCCGAACAGCCTCAAGCTTTGTAAAGGAAGTGTGTCGACACTTTGGACCGTTGCTCCGCGTGTAAAACTCCCCACTTGCTGGGTCGTCGCACACTCCAAGACAAGGTGGGGATGGACGGGTGAATGCACATCACTGATCTCTTCAAATCAGGTGACGGCTAGTCCCCACTTAACCAGTTTTTTCAATAAAAACCAATAACTTGTACCTAATAATAAAACTACTCAAAGCGATGACAGAGGAGCCCCACCTGGTGTGGCCTGCAGGCGGCCAGCTGTGATGCAGCCCTGTAGGAAGGCTGGGGCCTGTCCACCTGACCCCAGGGAGATCTCAGAACTCTCCGCTCGTGCTGGACGGCAAACTTGTTGAAGGAGTCGAGGATGAGTCCCGCCGTGGAGCAGTCGTGCTGCATAGATGGAGAGGTGCCCCCATCCACTGCTGCAGGTCGTACATGGGCAGCGGATGTACTGGGTTTCGCAGCTCTGCAAAGTACGCAACACAGCGACTCTGTTTCTCATCCCATTCATGAAGGGGAGGCCGGAGAAAGAAGCAAACACCGAACACCTTTGCTCTAGATCTGCCAGGGTGCACGGACCATATCAAAATCTGACTCCTGGGGTATGAATTTGGTCGTGGTGAGAGCAAGAGCGTTCTCAACTTGTGATTGTGACGTGGCACCATAGGCTGCGCCGTAATCAACCAATGATGCATTTTCAACTTGTTAGTGAGTTTGAAATTGGGTAATATTTTGGTGAGAACACCAAAATATTGCCAGGAAACGTGAAAGGTCTCACGATTGTCAGATGTGCTTGTACTGGTGTAAGGCAGCAGAACAACTTGAAGGTGTGCGGTGTCTGATGTGCTTGTACTTGGCACTCCTTCCACCCGGTCAATGTCGGCTGGTGTAGGCAGCAGAACAACTTGACATCTTCAAAATAAGCGAAGGTTGTCCACTGCTTCCAACACGAAATAGCGGACAATCATGATTTCAACCTGCGTCCAATCTCAATTCGCTGCAGCGCACAGTTTTAAACCAGACGATCAACTTTTCTTCCGATCTGTCCAACCAGATGACGTATGGTGTCCTGTTTATTTCCATCTGCAAATGGTGCTTTGCAGCAGACAAATGGCAACTCTTTGCTCGCGCTATCAAACTTAGAAAACGTCTACAAATGCTACCGCCGCTTTCGCTCCAGGAGAGGCCAAATGGTGGATCTCGCTTCTCTCGATGACCAAAAAAAATCAAACCCCAGTGGGCTCCAAGCTGCACACTTGGCGAGAAAGTGAGCGAGACTGCGCCGACCACCTGCGAATGGCCAGCGCCAAGGTCAAGTGCATGCGCTGGCCCCGCCGCCCAGCCTTCTCGCCCAGGGTCAATGCAGCCAGCCCTGGATCTGAAAGTGGTCTTTCCAACTGATGCATGAAATGCATCCTCATTTGCAGCAGAAACTGCCCCCATGCTCTCGTTTCCACCTTAGGATGAGACCACAACGACTGCTACGAGTCAAATGGGCGCTTAATCGACAGCCGGATGGGCGTGGTGATGCGTGGCAGCACGAGGCCATGGGTGCTGAATTGGCCCAAACTGGCTTGTAACTGCACGCTGCAGTCCATTTCAACACGTAGCGAGGTCGAGCGCTACCTGTCGCACCACTCACCGCGATCAAAGACCCAGATTCCGCCGTTGACCGTGGGCTCGGGCACCCAGTGCCCGTTGTAGTGAAAACAACGCACTCTGTCCTCCTGCGGGAGGTGGGAGAGAGGCAGGCCGGCACCCGAGGAGAGCAGAACGCCGGAGGTGCCGGCAGTGGCAGACGTGCAGGCGGAGCAACTAAGCCAGAGAGGGCCGTTTTTCGTGGAGGAAACATGAGTGATGATGAAGGCCATCTGACGCGTCGGCGTTTTGGAGTGAGCAACCGCTTGAGACAACTAACGACAAGAGTTCACCAGCACAGTCTACACGCGCAGTCGACTGGAAACTCTCCCCGATCAGTGCGTAACCCAGGCCGAAGGCTTTGCAGTATTCGAGGAGACAAAATCTATGCATCGCCTACGAGACACGCTCGACTGGCGCTGTTAAAATTGTTGCACACACATGGTGAGAGAATGACGCGCGCAAAACGACGGGCAGACCGAAAGTGCTCCAGGCCGACAGATGACGCCGATGTGCCCCGGCTCCCGCCATAAGCGGTCGCAAGCGTCTGCAACGAAGCCAACCGCACTCAAGTGCAGATGCGCAGTGCCACGGCAGCGTGAGGTTTCCAACAGCGCAATGGCCACGAAGGCCACACCGTGTCAAGCCGATCTGGATGGAGGCGGGGCACTGCCTTGGAGTTTCTCCGGGAGGAGGAGCCAGCAGCTTCTTCACCTCCTCCACTTGGGGTGGGGACCAAGCTGCGCTGCGGCGTGCCCCGGGACTGCCACCGCTACCGTGCACTGCTTCTGCGGGGCCGGCGCTCAATGCCTCCAGGGCCTTCTGCGGCGGCGGGCTGCAAGGGTCTGCACCGCGCCACACGCGCCGCGATGGCGAGCCGCAAGTACGCGCCCCCCCCCTGCTCTCCTAGCTAGAGGCCCATCGAATGAGCCACACTTGACAGTAACGACATTTCTGAGCCATCTTGACAGTTCGAAGGGGCACAAACCACTTCTGAGATGGTCAATTTATGTGGTCTCAACTATGTCCATAGGCTCTAATCATCCTCAAAGCCAGACATTACATTCATGCATGGTTTGATTCTCTATCAAAAACGGTACCAAAAGATTGATTACCTCGGAACTATCACAGACACTGAGGCGCCGTCGGATCAGGAGAAGCCCTGGCCCTTCTTCTAGTCCGGCAGCACCCTTGGCATCTGCGATAGTTTTTTTAGAATGCTTAGAGCCCATAGCTTGAGTCATGACCATCAACAGACTATAGCAGAAAGTGGTTTCGTGCCCTTTAAGATTGTCGTACCCAGTTATCTCAAATTAGAGGAAACTGCGTTTGGTCCTCTAGAGATGTTAATCAAACCGCAACGGAACAAATCAATGTTGCCAAGCTTGCCGACACCGTATCCAAAAGTCAGGAAGTCCTCTTCTAACGTTAATGATTGTCAGCAGCTCCGTTCTGCATTTAGTCCCAACGTGAGGCGCTACAGGTGCATCATCAAAGAATGAAGGGCTCATACTCCTAGAGCGCAGCCCATCTAGTTGTTCTAGGGCCTCCCCTCTCACCATCAACGGCATGCTTGCAAAAGTTGCAGCCCCGTTTACAACTGCGAGCGGTAACCGGCTACCCGTAGTCACCGACAGGGAAAGAAGTGCAATAAGTCTCTTCATGCGCCTAGCGTCCTGCACGTGCTCGTAGCCTTCTGCCACGCTTCGGCCGCGCGTGCACACCCGAACGAGACGGGCAGGTGTTACCAGAGGTAGGGAGTGCGCACTGGGGGTGATAAAACTGAGGGACCTCCCTGCCCTTCTCATAGTGGCGGCGACCATGCGTGGGCGCAATTGTGGCGAGGACTGCCGCAAAACAGGTTTAAATGGATTTTTGTCAAGCTATTTTGTACACCCGCTCGACCTTTTAGGCAGCTCCTGTTTGGTCGCGCAGCTTGGGACCCTGAAGGAAAGCAGAGTGCAAGTTTGTCTGCTTCTTTGCAGAGCTCTGACTGGCTCTGATAGAAGGATAGTGGGCAGACCCCAAGGCAGCTTGCTTTGAGATATACCCACTATCCTTAACTGGAGCCAATCAGAGCTCGGTGTTCTGACGTCCCCACAACCCTGCAAAAAGCAGACAAACTTGCGCTCCGCATTTACGAGCGGCTGGCCGGGACAACCGGAAGTAGCGGCCCCGGGGGTCACCACGCTCGCGGTAACCTCTGAGGATGCCGAGCGTCCTCACCGAGCCAGCACTGGAGCCTGGCGCACGGCTGTGTTCCTGACCACATCGGGCGGATCCACTCCAATGTTGAGGCACATCACCAGGGCTACGCTCACAGTCTTCATCTGAAACCAGAAAGAAGGCCGGTGGACGGCGCTACACCGCTACCTTCGCCCGTAACGTGTCCCTGACTGGTGTGCTCGGCGTCCCAATCCGCCGACTGCGTCAAAGGCGGTCCCCAAGAGGCGACAACGCGGCCACGCAACGCCGGAGAGCGATGCTGTTGATACGCCGAGATCCCTGCCACTGCCAGGATCGTGGCAAGCGCACGGCCATGATCACTTGGGCGCTCGGCCGCGTCGTCGGGCGGAAATCGAGGAACCGCTCTTGACAGCGCGAGTGAACACACCAGTCCGAGACGCGCTTCTCGCACTCGATGACTGCCACACCACAGCACACGCCTTGCGCCGCCGCAGGAGGCATCGACAACCACACCGAGATGGCGGGCAATCGAGTCCGCCCAGGGTGTAGAGAAGCGGCCAGCACATCGTAACGGAGCCCTAGTCGTTCGGCGCATGCGCGGAAGGAGCTTCCCTCGCCCGGCGCCAAGAACGACGCGGGGAATTCTCGGTAGCTCGCTGCGCACGCACGTCGCGGCAGCGGGCACGTTTATGGCGGCCTGTCACGTGACAACACCGTCACCTCGTGACCAGAGCGGTCTCAAGGTCAGGATGATCTCTGCACCGCCCCTCACGCGCATCGCAGTTTCGTCCAACCTGATGACCGGAGGGAAGAACGAAGCTAGTAGTGAGGCGACAAGAACGGCGTTACACTCTCCCGTTAAAAGACCGCCCGATGGACTTTCCGTTAGATCAGAAAGAGCGAACCAACGTCCAAACGTGCGCCCGGACCGCCGGTCCCGCCGGCACACGCTCGCCGTGCGATCGCGTCGTCAAATCTCTCTTTCACGAGCGAGTCATCGGGGGGGCTTGTGTCCCGTGGCCTACCCGTTCTTTCATCCTCCACGTCTGCGTGCTGACGGTGTGTCGGCGCCCGACTGCGATTCGGCGTGCCTGGCATCGTTGAAGGCCAGCGGCAGTTTCGCAGTCGGGCAGCTCGCTCGAGTCGTCGTCCAACTCCGGCTCCCGCATCCTCGCCTTTTTTTTTTTTTCAATTTACAATTTTTAGCGATGTTGTTGGTCGGCACTTCACACCTTCTTTAGCCGGCATTTTAAAAGTGACGAGTGCGCGCAGTCGCGGGTAACTTCAAGGTGAATCAGGGACTGCGGTAAACCGCTCAGTAAGCGTGTGCTTCCATTTTTTTTTTTTTCGTTCTGGACTTTCTTAGTTGCCAGACTAGGGTCATCATTTCCAGTCATTTTTCGCTACACTAATCAGATGCATAGGTAAATACACAAAGTGAGTTTATAGATAAAACTAGAGTTAGAGAAGTACAGTTAAAAATAAGTGAGTTGATTAGTTATGCAAAATAAAATGTAGTATGTATCCTCACTTTCTACAGCTACTCCAGTTTCGGTTTGTGGCCTTTTTGTTTAGGCAAGCTCCGAATAAATGACGGATTTATCATAAAATTAAAC